>CM071935.1:70350106-70587396 GCA_016081115.2 Rehmannia glutinosa
GACGGGCTATTTTGGCCCGAGCCCGTCTGGCCCGACGAGCCTATTGGATCGGGCCGTTTAGGCCCGAATTTTTTCGGGCCATAAAAAATAAGGCCCAACCCAACCCAATATGCGGGCTGGCCCATCGGTGGGCCAATTTTGCCAGCTCTACTTACACTTGGCTTGAATTTTATACTTCCTGTTTAATGTGAAAGTTATATCCCTGCCCTGTTTGATTGAATATGCCCTCACACTCTGCCTAAATGTCTCAGCATCAGGCCAACATTGTCTTAGCTTAAATTAAGATTCTCAATATCTAATATGCCACACTTAGCAAATGCACTCAGTTTTTTACCTTTAGCATGACTGCTACTACCAGTTTCATTGTTTGTTTTTTTCATTTGTGAATCCCCCCATTCAACCTCAACATCAATGTTATCATCAAATAACATGTCATCATCTTCAGACACTTCACAATCACTATCTACAAAACCTTCAGAGTATGAGGAATCTGATCCAATAGATTGGGCACAATCACTGTCACTTAAATCACTACCATTATTGATGTCACATTTTCCAACATCACTATTGTTTGTATCACTTCCCTCATTCCTCTCCACATTTATATGCTCAACAAACAAACCTATCATCCTATTCTCATCCAGAAAATTAACCATGAACATAACATCACTGTCATTTTGTAATGCAAAATTGAAGTTTACTATTTATATGCTCAACAAACAAACCTATCATCCTATTCTCATCCGGAAAATTAACCGTGAACTTACCCCACATTTTGTAATGCAAAAAGTCTTGCACGTTTACTACAATGAAAAGTCTTACATCCCTCTAAAACCTAGCTCTTTTGCCATACTAAGGATTTCAAGGAATGACAACTCATGTGGATCACAAAAATCAATATGATCTACTCCCATATTCTCCCCAACACAATATGTATGTCCTAACCTTAAAAATTCTCCAGAATGGTGGATTCTTATAGTGAAATGTTGTGAGTCAGGACCTGATACAACAAAATGCATGAAAACATCAAGAAATGAACAATGGTAACACAATTTCACAAACAATCCTACAGTGAGGACCTTTAAAATTCGGATTTTGCACCCAACATATACCCTAAAAATATTTTTGATATTTAAAACAATAAACCCACTATACATGTTCATCCCAGAATAAAAACATAAAAAAAATATACAAAAAATGGTCCTTACATACCGTATTCAGGGCATGCAGCTCCAGGAGGGAGAGAGTCGGTTTTTTTATCTCGAATAATCCACCCCATTGTTGGATTGGTTTCAAAACTTCACTTTGAAATATATTCAAACTGATTTTGGGAAGACGATCGAAGAGAATGGAGGAATTTATGTGTTTTTCAAACCCAAATGCAAAACCCTAGAAAAATCGTGATTTGGTGCTTTTCAGATTTAGCAGTGTTTTTGGATGAATTTCAACGAGCAACAAATAATAACCAAAAATGACTAAAAATCCCCCCACACCAGCACATGTTTGTCACGTGAGAAAATTCCGGTGGGAAATTACACCGCCGGTTGTGATTAGGTACCAACTAATTAAAATTAGCTAATTATGGGTACTAATTTGGGAAGTCAAAAAAGTCGGGTACCAAAGTAGCAAAACACCTATAGTTCAGGTACCAAAAAATCAATACCCCCAAAAATTCTAACATTCTCAAATTGAGACCCAATTTCTATTTTTCCCCCTCAATCAGGCCCTCATCCAAATTTGCGGTGGTCTCTTGTCAGACCATCTAATGGACCTGATCTGTTAGATGGATCCCCAATAATCAACCCAAATCCATACTTACCCCAACCAAAAAAATTGTGTTATATGTAAATCTGAAATACGTGTCATCTTCTCTGCATATAGCGATTCCACCAATACTCCCTCCATTCATACTTACATACATATGTATAACTCTTATCTACATTCTCAACATATCAAATTCATCATTTGTTGATTGTTCTTATCGGACTTCGCCCAGAAACAAAAGTAATTTGTAGGTGCAACTATGGTGGAATTAATTCACGCGTTTTTCAATTTCATCCTTTCACCTTCTTCCCCCTTCTCATTTTCTTGCCACCCTTTCAAATTTCCAAGTTCTTCTTATCGCGTGACGCTATAACTTTGACAGACATGCCATCCTTGAGATCTCGAACGTGTAATCCATCCGACACGATGTGGTTGTAATTAACGATTTTAATGAATATGAATGGCAATAGGGTGTGTATCTAAAGACCCAAACCCACCCTAGCCTTAGAACGGGGCATAGCGGGGCGACCCGTTAACCCCCAAATTAAATTAAATTAAATACAAATAAATATATATATATTATAATATATTTGTAAAATATTCTTTACAAAAATTATTATTATCAATTTATAAATGCTAGATATATTATTACTAGATAAAAATTATATAATAATATATATTTTACATTCAAAATATATACATTAATATATTAAAACCTATCAGTGTGGGCGTGAGTGATCGATATCCATCCTCCAGTCCCCAGGTCACGGGTCACGGGGCGGGTCGAGACAAAATTTCCATCACTAATAATGAGGCCTTCACATACGATTTCATATTAATACTTTATAGAGAGACTATTAAATACTTTTTAGGAGACGACTAAAACTAATATTTTCCAGGTAAACTATTATTATTTTTCAGAGAGACTACTAATAACTTTTAAGAAAAAAAACTAATACTTTGTAGGGGAACTACAAATACATTTTTGTGGGACTAATAATAGTTTTTAGGGAAAAACTAATACTTTTTCGGTGAAATATTAAATACTTTATGGGGAAAACCTAGTACTTTTCAGGAAAAAACTAATACTTCTCAAACGAATACCTAATATTTTTCAGCGCTCTTGTGATACTATATCACTGTCCAATATTACAGAAATTAATATTTTCAAGTGAACTATGTACACTAATAATACTTTTCAGAGGAACTGCTAATACCGGTCCTGCTAATAAAACAAAAATACCTTCAAGTCAGTTTTGGGATATGTCTAACAGATTTTGACTCGTTAGACTATCTGACAGGAGTTCTTATCTCCCAATTTAGGTTCTCACTTCAGTTTTTGAAACATAAGGGAAAAAATTAAGTGTAATGCCGTGTTAACCATAAAAATCCATTTTCTTTTGACTTTTGGGCATATGAAAACAATGTAATATTTCTTTACTGAAAGCGAAAAAAGAAACCAACACTCATTTGAGTTTCATTGTGTGATGAAGTCTGACGAGTGAAAAATTGAATATCAATGTATTCTCTCACCTCCCATTATTGAGGTATTTTTTTTTTGGTCGAACGATAGTATTTTATTAAAACAACTCAAAAACTAAGATTACAACTACAATCGTAGCCAACTGGCTATGAGCCTCCATGACTAACTACAAGCCAAGCGGGGAATTGGTAAGACCAATTCAGGTTCCACAACACGGACTAGAAAACTACACCCCCCAAACTCAACCACTCCACGCCGGAAGACTTCAGCACTCCTTAATGGAGACTGTAACACATTAGAAAAACTGAAACCGAGCACGAGCAACCACTACATACTGCAGAACAGAAAAAACTAATCCGCCTACGAGTTTCGCAAATCAACCGGGAATAGAAAATACAAACATAAAAGAAAACTACAACAATCTATAGCTAAAAACGAGAGAAAAAAAAGAGAGAAAAAAAAAAAAAAAAAAGAAAGATATCTCTCCTCTCCCAAATTAACGCCGCAACCCAACCCATCGTCTACTCAGCTCCGAGACACCTCCGTGAAGCTCCGACCCGCTTTCACCCTGGACCAAAAATTTTGGCCACCTCGGACACCCAAAGGACCGCCATTGTTGGCCCTCCAAAAACAAACATGGAGGAGGAGGGGGAGGGGAGGAGGAGGAGGGGGGGAGGGGGGCGTTGTTTAGGGGGAGGGGGGGAGGAGGAGAAGAAATTTAGGTTTTTTTTTTTTTTTTGGGGTAGAGAGAAGGGGGGAGAAAAAGTAGAGAGAGGGGAAAAATTGACCCATTATTGAGGTATTTGGATGTCTTGTTTTTTAGTAACCACGAAATATTTAATTTACTACTTTTTTCCCTATATTGACAGCTGCATAAATTTTTAAGTTTATACATCTTAGTATCTACGCTGATGATGTTAACCAAGATTGGCAACAAATATGAATTTCTAAAAGTAATTTTGATCTTGCTGATGTGGTAATGACTAATGAGTTTCAAACCGAGACTTATTTTGCAACTAAAAGATGTGGAAATTCGAAGGAAAAAAATGAATGAATGAAAAAATAAAAGGAGGAAGGAAAATTATTTTTGTGGACAAGGTAGCTCTATTAAGTTCAAAAACCTGAAGTGAGAATCCAAAATTTGGGGAGGATCCATTTGAAAAAAAATAAAATTGGATTCGGGTTTGAGAATGTTGAAATTTTGTGCTTAAAGTGATGGATTTTCTTAAATTGAGTCTTGTATGAAGTTCTCCCACTAACATTTCATATAACATATTATTTTTAACACAATAATTATATATATATATATATATTTATAATAGATTTTAAAACAATTTGAATATTTGATGGGTCGAACGAAGATACGGTATCCTTTGACATGTTTATGCGTAGACAAAAGGATGAAAGTCAGATTATTATTCTCAAGTGCAAACGCAACAACTCAAAAACCAAAAGGACTGAAATCGTGACACAAACAAAATCTATGTACCAAAATTATAATTTCTCGAATTTCTTTGGCGTAGTAGAAATGGCGGCACACCTCCCCCCACTCTCGATTGCTAATTCTACTTTCCTTTTCATTTCTCTCTTCTCTCTCAGTTCCCATAGTCCATTCTATTGATTGACAGCAGCAAAAAGAGAAGAAGAATGAAGCGAGAGAGAGATTTCATCGAACTCTCCGAAGACGAATGGTCTCACCATTCCGATTCCTTCAAACCCTCTCGCGTCCTCAAACCCCAACCCACTTCTCAAAACCCTCCGCCCCCCATTGAGTCGTTCGCTTTCTCGAAAAACACCCACAATACTACCAGCACTTCAAATGCCATTCACATAATCGAGAGCTCGTCTTCCGAAGACTTTGGAAACGCGGCCACCGCAAACGGGAATGAATTCGAGGACTTAGAGGACGAGGATGCGGATATGGAGGTGAGTAGGAGTGCTGCAACCGTTACTCGCGGGAATCGGTTCGTGATCGACGATGATGATGATGAGGATGACCATGTTGGGAATAAGGTGGGTGATTTTAGCGATCATGAAGTTTGGTTGTCGGAGGAGGAAGAAGAAGAGGAGGAAGATGTTGTTAAGAAAGCTCTGCGCAAGTGTGAAAAGATTTCAGCTGAGTTGAAGAGGGAGTTGTACGGTACAAGCTCGGTAGTTTGCGACCGGTACTCGGAAGTGGAGTTGGGTTCCTCTGCAGCAAAAATTGTCACTCAGGTATTAACTTTATTGAAGTCTTTGATTTTGCAATTGAAAGTCATAGCCATTTATGCTGGAAAAGAGAATATGAACGGTTTGTGGATGTTTCATGTAAAGCACTCCTTCTATTTCATGTTTGATGGCTGCATAGCAAATAAGAAATGAGAAAGAAATGAAGATTGAGAGTTTGAACTCTTTCCAATTTAAATGCAGGATGATGTAAACGATGCATGCGGAGCTGGGGATTCGGATTTTAAGCCAATGCTGAAGCCATACCAGCTCATTGGAGTCAATTTTCTTATGCTTTTGTATAGAAAGAAAATTGGGGGAGGTTCTTTCTTTTTCTCTTTTTATTAATTTATGCTGAGCATTGAGGGGTTTAGTGTTGCTTCAATTGCTTATGAAATTTATTTACAGCAGAAACTAACTTTCTCTTTTGCTGCTTGATTCTCTTTTGTGGTTAATTTCATTTAAGTGGCAGCTATAAGTTGGTTTTAGGTTTCTATATTCGACGTGTATGAAGGTCTGGCCTAGGATTGCTTGTCAGACTTTTACTAGTGTTAATTTTGTCAATTTATCAGTGTGAAATCTCTATGCCAATTTTTATACCCTGGTTGTCTAATTTATGTGCTTCTAATGCTTATTACTCGGCTGGACTCCTAGGACGCTCTTCTTAAACCAAGGACATGATAAATTAGTATGAGAACAGAATAAAAAGTGCTTGGTTTTGCTTCTGGTTTGAACTGTCTTGTGTCACATTTTGAAACAATATTTTGGCATGCAGCTATATTGGCAGATGAGATGGGTCTTGGTAAGACTGTCCAGGTAAGTTCATTGCTGTTCTATCTTGCCTAATCAATACTGTAATTGTTTTCTAACTCTCCAACCACTGTAATTGTGAACTGTATTTTGTATCTCAGGCCATAACTTATCTAATTCTGTTGAAGCATTTGGAAGATGACCCTGGTCCTCATTTAATTGTGTGTCCTGCTTCTGTTTTGGAAAACTGGGAAAGGGAGCTGAAGAAATGGTGTCCATCATTCACTGTGCTTCAGTATCATGGTTCTGCACGGTCAGCTTATTCAAAAGAGTTAAGCTCTCTGGGAAAGGCTGGGATGCCACCGCCATTTGATGTTATTCTGGTGTGCTATTCACTTTTTGAACGCCACAGGTTGGTGTTTGCTGTCAGCGTATTCTTTTTTGGTGAAATTCCTTGTCAGTTTAGTTTCTGTTCTATTCTCAAGTCTGAAAGTCATTGTTCAGTGCACAGCAGAAAGATGACCGCAAAATTCTTAGACACTGGAAATGGAGTTGTGTAATAATGGATGAAGCTCATGCTTTGAAGGACAAGAACAGTTACAGATGGAAAAATTTGATGTCAGTAGCAAGAAATGCAAGACAGCGTCTGATGCTTACAGGCACACCATTACAAAATGATTTGCATGTATGTTTGTTGCAACCTATTTTTTGTTCCAAGTTAGAAAATATGATTGATGAAAACAAGATAAGGTCATGCACTTTTCTTCAAGGTGTTTGTGTTGCTTGTATCATATGGACAGCTTTACATACTACTCAGGTAACAGAACATGATAATGGAATGACAAAAAGAAAATGGTTTTCTTGGTTTGCAGCAGGTCCACAGAAACCGTTTAAACTGAAGAACTTAGCAATTGTGATCACTGACAATTAAATGTAGAATTATCAAGATAGTTTGCTTGCTTCATGATTTTATCTGTCACTAATAGTAATTCATGAAATTATTTTGACGTGCTGTTGGTAGTTGCTCATATAATTAGACTGCATTATCATAGCACAATTAGGCAACTTGATTAGTTGCTCTGTTATGGTTAATGCCTTGGTTTGCTTGCAGTCTCCCATATATGATTTTTTTTCTCTAACTTCTTGACTGTTTGATTGCTTCTTTACATTCAGCAGTAAAAGAGAATTCCAATGCTGTTGCTTTCATGTGGTTTTTGTTTATATGCTGACCAACACAAATGAACGAGATTTTTGAAATGCGTTCTCGAATTAAAAGAAAAGTGATTATTTTTTTCCTTTCCAAAAGTTGATAGTAACTCTTGAAGTTCCAACTTTGGAGCTTTGCCAACAACTGGAATATGTAAACCGTGATGTTTCTGGTTGTAGTTTACTTTTTTCTTTTTTAAGAAAAGGGTTAAGGCATAGCCTGTCAACCTGTATCATTGACAACTGTTAATTTGTACATAGGAGATATACAGAGATGAAATTTACAAATGAATTATTAACAATCTGATCTATGAACTTTTCTAACTCTAAAAGAAGGAAGATCTAATTGGTCAACTCTATTGATTCCTTGGATCTCCCTGGGGATAGAGGAGAAGTTGCATATTGTACAAGTTTGAGAAAAGAAACCAACATTTGATAATGCATGAGCTACTTTATTTCCTTCTCTAAAAATGTGGGAGACCTTGACATTTAAATGTTCTGGTTGTAGTTTACTTTGCATAAACTAATATATGTTCCATTAGCTGAGAATGTTCTCACTAAGTTTTGAAGTTATTTTGGAGAATGATTGAAGTTTAATCATTTAATAATTACGTATAAAGAACTGCTGCTGAAGTTTCTGCTTATTTTTTGTTTATTCTGAGAGTAAGTGGTTCTTATTTGCAGGAGCTCTGGTCGATGTTGGAGTTTATGATGCCTGATATTTTTGAAACTGGAGATGTTGATTTAAAAAAGTTGTTAAATGCAGAAGATAGAGATTTAATTGGTAGAATAAAATCCATCTTAGGACCATTCATCTTAAGACGGTTAAAATCAGATGTAATGCAGCAGCTTGTTCCAAAGACGCAGAAGGTATAGGAGTTGTCTCTTCTGCTAATTTGGCTTCAATTATTTTTATTTATTTATAAGATTTTAACTTGTGTTCCTCCATTAAAATTGTCGATTAGTTTTTTTGTTCATCTGCCAATCAAAATGGGATGTTGATGTTTTCGTAGATTGAGTATGTGTGCATGGAAAAACAACAACAAGATGCTTATAAAGAAGCGATTGAGAATTATCGTGCTATATCTCAAGCTCGTATTATGAAGTCTTCTGAAACTTGCCTACATAATGTGGCTAGAATCTTGCCTCGGCGACAAATTTCTAATTATTTTCTCGAATTTCGTAAGGTACTCAAGATGTTTCTTCTTTAGTTTGGTAAAGTTATTTAATCATAATAAACATCAGTTTATTAGAGCATGTATATGTTTTCCATTTTTTTCAGATAGCAAATCATCCTTTGTTGGTGAGACGCATCTTCACAGATGATGATGTTGTTCGTTTTGCTAAAATGCTGCACCCTAAAGGGGTATTTGGCTCTGAATGTACCTTGGAACGTGTGATTGAGGAGCTTAAGAGCTATAATGACTTCTCTATTCATCGGGTAAGATTTTCAAATTGTGGAATGTGCATTAGCTATCATTGGTTATATCACTTGCCCTTGATTTGTTCTGTTGACGGTTATCACGCTTTTTAGTAGAGTAGGCCTTGCCTTTGCTCCTTGAGCTTGGTTTTCACCATCAACCAAAGAGAGCAGTTCCGTCTCCAAGTTTAACTGAGACATAGCTCCCATCCCTTGTTTTGGGTGTGAACTAGTGTCAAATCATATCTAACAAGCATCTGTTCTCCTTGTAAAGGAGATGACCGTTTATCACCAACCATTTGTTTGTGGTGCCAATGCCACTTGTGAAATATGGGTACTGATATTCAATTAACTGCCTATTACAGCTTCTGCTTTACTATGGTGATGATGATTTGAAGGGAATTCTTTCTGATGAACATGTTATGGTTTCTGCAAAGTGTCGGGTATGTAGGAGTCTCTTTACTTTTCTGTATTAATACTGTTATAAGCTGAATCATTAAGTAGGGGACGGATCTTTAGTTGTGCTTGCAATAATGATATAACTGGCTTCACATATGGCATAGGCATTGGCTGAGCTTCTCCCTGCACTAAACCGTTCTGGGAGTCGTGTTCTTATTTTTAGCCAATGGACGTCAATGCTTGACATATTGGAGTGGACTTTGGATGTGATTGGTGTGACCTACAGGCGCCTCGATGGAAGGTAAGTTTGCTTTCCAGTTAGGTTTGCTCTGCAGTTTTCATGCCACTGATTGAAATAATCTGGCTTCTTAATGCTCTTTCGAATAATATCCCTAATGAGAATGAACAAGAAATGAACAGCTAGTAGCTAGGAATTACTTAAAAGGATCTAGTTTTCTCCTCTGGTTTTGTATAGTGTGTTTCCAATTAATGTTTACATTATTCTATTTGAGTATATACTGACTTGTTTAGTGTTTCGGAGACTTGCTTTCTGCTTATATTTAAAATGTTTATTTACTATTGTTTAGTTGCAAGTCAAACGAATTTATTTACTGAACTATTGTATAAATATTTGGAACAAAAAACTTGTTAATTCGAATTACTAAAATCCTACAAGAGTAGCAATTATGGTTATGGAAATTAATGGAGCCATAACCCTTTGACCACTCTATAGAATTGTGCATATGGCATGAATCTATTGCTGTTTGTACACTGAAGAAGATTAAGAAATGAGATTAACTTTTTTTCTCTTATCGAGATAAAAAGATGGATAAGAATCTTGTATATGAGAAATTACATAAATGTGTGTCAGGTGGATTGCTCGTGAAAGATGATTTACTTAAATCATATTACTATAAAATTGAAATAAAGTTAAAATAGTACACAGAGGTCTTATCTAAGGTCCATCAGATCTGGCTTGTTTTGTTTGGAGGTTGACTATTCATCCCTGGCCCCATCACAGACTAAGGTGAAAAATATGTGTCAAAATAGTAAGTATGAGAAGGTACATGTTTTTGGATCTCAGTCGGAAGTTTCTAAATCAGTATTAAGATTAGTCATCTCTGATTCCTTCAAGAGCTAAGATGATAGATATCCGAGCAAACAAAGAATGACGAGAAACATAGTGTTAAAATTCCCGGAAGCCTTAATAATTGTTAGAGAATGGAGCTTCTGATATTAACCATTTGACCGCTCCGATGTATAATTAATTAAGTGGAATTGAATGATCTGAAACAAATCTGAAAGATTTGACTTATTAAGGACTTCTATGATGGATTCTTGGGAAAAGTGTCCATGATCACAGCGCCAGTACCCATATGGAAATTCACTGGCCTATATAAATTAGTGCTTATCTTCAGTAACTTCCAAAAGAAAAGGTGAATTTTTTTTTTTTTTTTTGAAGGAACAGGTTCAAATTTGTGTTATTGGATTTTGATTGTCTATGTTTCGTTTATGATTTTGGTTGGAAAAACAGTCCTGACTGTGGGACAGCCTGGTCAGATAGATTACACCAGATAATTGGGTTTTGAGCCTGAGAATATTGGAAAAAGCTTTATTCTTAATTCTATTAATGCATTTTTGTAGACGATGAACTTATTTCGTTGACAATATGATTTACCACCATGCTGAGCAAAAGTTTTAGCACCAATCCTTATTTTCGTAGGCTGGTGTATTTGTTGTCAGTATTGGAGTATATGCAGTGAAATCAATAACGTACTAATATTCTTGTCCAAAAAAAAAAAACGTAATAATATTGTTCAAACTTGTTATTATCTCGTGGACTTTCATTTTTATGTGATATTGTTGTCAGTACGCAGGTGACAGAGAGACAGACAATTGTGGATACGTTCAACAAGGACACTTCAATATTTGCATGTTTGTTGTCCACAAGAGCTGGAGGGCAGGGTCTGAATTTGATTGGAGCTGATACCGTTATAATTCACGACATGGATTTTAATCCCCAGATCGATCGTCAGGCTGAAGATCGCTGTCATCGCATTGGGCAAACAAAGCCTGTCACAGTATACAGGTAAAACTCTCTTATTCTCTCTTCATTTCTTTATTGGGATAATTACAAAAACTACCCTTGGGATTTAGTTTCATTACAAAAAAGCTCCAGTTGTATTTCAAAATTACATCTTACCCCTTAAAGTGTTATAAACAACCCCCTTCTTGTGGGTGCAACTTGTAAAAGTGAAGCAAATGCTGCGAGGGTATTTATAATTTTGAAAGATAACTTTTTTTAATTAGGCTAAACCTGAGAGGTAGTTTTGTAATTATCTATTTATTTCTTTTATAATGCAAATAGATGGACTATTTGAAAGTAATTTGTACCAGTCTTGGCTCCAACCCAGTCATGAGGTATATATTACAAGATACGCCTAACTGTATTGGAAAATATATCTGATTGTCTTAATTGAAATTCCAGCAATTTTCCCATCCTTGCCCCCCGGTAGTTTTTGACCACTCTCATTGTAACCTTATTTCACGCACATATCTTATCCATGAATTCTTCAGTTGAGCACATCCTCGTTCGTGTATTTCGTGCTTCTGGACATTTGGCATAAATTTTCTGATTCGAAGAAGATTTTGAACATTTAATAATTTTCTTATTCTGCAAGGCTGGTGACAAAGGATACGGTTGATGAGAATGTTTACGAGATTGCAAAAAGGAAGCTAAATTTGGATGCTGCTGTGCTGGAGTCTGGAGTAGAAGTCGATAATGAAGGTGAGATGCCTGATAAGACCATGGCAGAGATATTATCGTCATTGTTGTTAAAATAACTTTAATCTCAAATGCAGCAATATTACACATTGATTTATATTTTAAATTTCTCCCATTTTTGGATAGGCCTAACTCCCGTGTTGTATAAGTTCTTACAGAATGAGGTATTTTTGGTGCTGAAAGTAATGATTCCCTAGGACTTTTTTTTTTTTTTTTTTGGTTTTTTGAAAGGAATGATTCTCTAGGACTTGTGTATTGAAAATAGAAATGAGAAAAGTCCATATATAGTCTGGCAGAAAACCAGAAAGGAGAAATTCTAACACTAAATTATTGCAGCTATTTTGTTATTATTATTGCAAAATTTAATTTTCTCTGCTGGTTTGGTCAAGTTTATCCAATCAAATTGCTTCATGGACAGTGCGGAAAAATTGCAAAATTGGTCATGTACAATAATTAGGAAATAATACGTGTGGAACTCGTATATCGGATTTTGATCTGGATTCATAATTCTAAAATTCTTCTCTCGATTATTAGACAATCTATAGTATAAGTAATAAATAAATTCAACTAAAAGTAAATAAAATGTAGGCTCGATTACAATTTTCTACATGACTCGTCTATATTGAATATTTTAGCTACCAAGGGTATTTTAGGAATAAATGAAATATTAAAATAGCCCCAGGATTGAATTTGCGCCAACTAAAAATTTAGGATCAAAATTGCACAAACCCAAAATGTATGGGACCAAATTTGCAAAAGAAGTAAAATATAAAAGACTAAAGTTATAATTTCAAAAGTTACAGGACTAATATTGCCACATCCCTATAGATGTAGGACTAATTTTGCATTTTTCCCTGAACAGTGCCATTCATTTTTGAAAACGCAGGTGTATGTGTTATATACTTATATATAGTGTGTGAAATCTATTTGGGATCATAGTTAAACGCTTACGCTATCAAAACAAAAATCTCATCACAGTTCATTTCAAATTTTCATAGTAAATTATATACCCCCGATACAGTTTTTGACATCTTTTTTGAGTGCAAATTCAAACCGATACAAAGTGGAATGTAAGGGAGGAATGAAGTTTGAACAATTTTTTTTTTTGAAAGGAAGTTTTAACAATTGATATCACCTTTAGTGAGATGGTATTCGGCGTCGTAATTTTAAGCTTTGGTCACATTTTTTTCTTCCAGAACTGTGTATTTAAAAGCTAAATCTCGTGTCATCTCTGTAAAATAATGAATTTATCAAATTAATTTATATACTTATAATTTTATTATATATTACTTAAACTTGATCAATTATCATTATCAATTAAATATTTTTAAAATTATACATACGCACCTAGTAATTTAAATTCACTGTTGTTTTATATACGAATTAGTATATTCTAATTAGTTATTGTAGGGCATAGGGTTTTATTTAATCTCTTCTATTTTTTAAGATATTCATTTTTACTATAATTCTAATACATAAAAGTCTCTTCTATCTATCTATCTAATATGTTATTTGCATGCTTTTTTAACTGAATGTACAACGCTACTAAATAAACACAGTAAGTAGGACATGTTCATCTCACTCAATACCAACAGAAAATTGTCCATGCATGTTCATGGGATAGAGGGCATACTAATGAAGTTGAAGAAAGATCGACTCAAATTACCTTAGGAAATAGGAATTTGTGCTAGTAAATCCACTCACATATACATATATTCCGATTGCACCTATGTTCGGGCCGATGCTAAGGATATATCTCTTCAGAAACTGATGAAGAATCAAATGAATATATGCCACTCGTGCAAAAGGCTCGTCTGTGACTCAATATTTACAGTATCAAACAGAATAATGTTCAACTAACTTCAGCGTCGGCATCCAATTGCTTTTCACTTACAAGCACACCTTCATCCCATAACTCTTGAGACCTGTGCAAAAATAAGATAATTGGACTTTTTGTTGTTGTAATTAGGATAAACCTCAAGGGTCTAACATAAACGGACCAACTGAGAACATGAGAATCAGAACGATAATAGCAACGCTAGAATTACAAGCACATCCTTGGAAACAGAACGACCGTTACATGTTATACTTCTTTTGATATATAAAAAGTTAAGAGCTTCCTTATCCAAATAAACACACGAGCTCATAATATAGTGTTATAACTCAAGACAGATAATCGTTTAAAGTTACTAACTGGTTCGATGAAAACACAGGCGATCTAGATTCATGCTTAAATTCTAATTTAATTGCAGAAGATTAAAAAAGCAATATACTTGGGGGTGAAACTCTCAAAGTGGGCGTTAAACAAAAATAGTTAGATAGTTGTCTTGTCATCAACCAACCAAAAACAAAAACATTAACATATCATAGATAAGACCTTCAAATATTGAATAACTAATATCGGTTGCTTAGTCTAAATTAGAACAGTTTACAGCCAGTATCAAATGTTGAAACATAGTCTTAAACTTTACAATGAGCATGTAAATCTATGTATAAGTGTGCATGTTTTGCGTCGTTTCAATCCTAAGATTTAAATGAAAATCATTAATATAGTAGTTACAAGTATGGTAAAAAAGTAATGTGCTAAGGCAAGGGAGACTGGGCTATCACATGAAATAGCCATTATATGTATCAACCAGATGGCAAAAAACAAAAAACAAAATAAATAAATAAATAAATAAAGTGAAAAAAAATAAAAATTGAAAAACGAACATTGCTAAAAAATCAAACCTTGTCCCATCAACATTAATACGAAGAAAGTGGCCGTGTCGCCATCCCTCTTTGAAGTGGCCAAAAAAAACATCGCCAAGCTTTGAGTAGAAACGGCCTTCTCCATTTGCTTTTCCCTTCCAAAAGTTCGCAAACCATCTATCCCCAGTGTGGAAGTAAATCCATCCCTACGTAAAAGGGAAAATACAGAATGGAATAATTTTGACACCATTAAAGGAAACTTTTTGTTCAATTCAACATAATTTCCACAAAAAGAGAACTAGAGTTGAAATACAGTACTCTGCAAACTAAAAACACTTGATTTCAAAGTAATTCATCCTTTACACAGCTATATACTTATAATTGAAATTATTTAAAAAGTTGCTAAAGCGATTGGTATAGTAGCAAAGAGTAGACAGGCAGCAATGAGAAGTCAGAAGGAAAGTTCCGGAATAATAGCAATACCTTGCCATGCATAACATCATCCCTCCATGACCCTTGGAAAACATCCCCATTGTTGAAGTAGAATGTTCCCAAACCTGACCTCTTCCCATAGCGCCACATCCCATCATAAATGCTTCCATCTCCAAGCAATAGGCGACCCTGAGAGACTCGTCATTTATACATGCAACAAAAAAGTTGAGTTATTACTAGCTTTTCAGATGAATATCAAAGTACCTTTCCTTCAGGAAGTCCTCCTTGGGAACGCCCCCTGTATATTCCTCCACGATATTTCATTTCCACTACACGACTCCACTTTTTCTGTGAATCCCTCTCTGATTCCTTTATAAAACCAATAGTTACTCTCATTAGACTTATTGGAGAAACAGTTTATACGACACAAATAAAAAATTTGTCAAATAAATCATTTCATATTTTTGGGATGAAGACATGTTCACACAATTCATAACTAATCACTCAACATCACATGACTCTAAAGAATGAAGAGAGAGGCATGGAGAATCGAACACTTTACTGATAAAAAGAAGTATCAAATTCTTGTTTTCAAAATTTTGGTGTGTTGACAGGAGATCACTTATCTAAGCAGCAAAGCTAATCATATTTTTAGCCCTACAAAACATGTTTTGTCCTTCTCGACATCTATGCTTTGACAAAAATAATCAAAAAATCTATTCGTCTATGCGAACAAGAAAATGTATATATCTAGATCCTGATACTTCAAACTGTTAACATTCACTGTGTGCACAATCAGATCCAAACTACATATGAATTAGGCAGATTTTGTTCCCAATATACATGAATTTATAACAAATATATTTCAAAATAAATTCTCCAGGATGTGATGAGCACAATGCAGTTTGAACTCATATTTATGTAACTTCTTAAGAAAATGATACCAATGTTAACATCTACAGGTAAAAAATGAATGTCGATAAAAAAAACTAAATACAAAGATAGCTGGGAATAATGTACTAACTATAGTGGAGGATTCGGAACAGCAAAAGTAATGTAAAATTTATAGGTATGCCCTTACACTTACTTGTAAATACAAAAATAATTTGGATAAGCTAGCTATCATTGGCAATAATCAGTTATTCCCGATGTCTTAGATACATTGTTTGAACAAGACAGTTGCTTTAGTTATAGAAAGTAGACAAATGTTTCCAGCCTCCATTTCATTTGACACATAAAATTCTATCTTTGAGAATAATCTTCAACATTAAGGCTTAAGTTCAAGAAGTGTATTGTGCTTAGAACAGGGACAGAAAGAAACTTCAATGGTCTGAAAAGGGTAGACACATATTCTCAAATGTTAATCATACAAGGAATGATTTGAGATATGAGAAGGAAACAAATTAGTTTAGAAATGTGTTCCTTTTACTTAACTTTACACGCATTAAGCATAGACATGAAATGGAATTTACCAGCATGGATGCAGCACGACTGGAAAGTACCCCCTGCTTCTTATAATTGCGGGTGCGATTTCTTTTGTTGAATGAAGAAACATTATTGTTGGAATCAGCATCAGTCAATCCAGACCAAGACATACTTGGTCCAACATGATGTTGTTTCTTTTCATGGTCATCAACACTCCAGGCTGCCCCTTGCTTAGTGTTGGAGGTCAGAGAAGTGTCTTCCAACTTCTCTAAATGTTTTACACCCACAGGAAGTTTGTAGATGCTGATACTGTCAACCAATGCAGTTGCTTCTGAAAAATTAGTTCCATGATTTGATACTTCTTTTAAATGACCTGGCCCTAGATTTCCTCTAGTAAGCACCTCTCTTCTGAACACTTGTGTTCCTGTATAAATCCATGCCAACTAGAATTACTTAATTTTCAAATGGACAGCTATAATAGCTTTAAAACCGATATAACATTGTCGTTAATTAGAAAAGCAAGAGACAACCATATCCACCATTTGTTGAATTACTATGAAGCAAATGTAACCAGAACATATTTAAGTTCTACCTTCAAGGTTCAACTCATAAGTGGAAGAATTAGAGTTGGTCTCAAATAATTCTACGTCACTTTCTCCAGAACTACTGTCATCCCTACATAAGAAGAGTTTATCAATGTTAAAAAGAAATTATTGAAACTACTTATGGTGAAACTGAAACATGCATGTGAGGACCTCCAAGAATATAATTCTTCATCTGTCTCGCTTGACAGTGGAGGGATTTTGCCAGAGAAAAAACCAGTGTCTTCAGCGATATCATCTAAGGAATTTGCATTAGGCATGTCACCAGTGACAGATGGATTTATCACATCAGAGACATGCGGACTCTTAATTGAAAAGGCTTTCTCAGAGTTGTTAGTTTGCTGATGTTGCTTCTTAAAGATATTGAAGATGAAAGGGAAATGTTGACCCAGACTAGAGAATATGCCTTTTCTGGGAGCCAACTGCTGCGTTGTATATCTGTTAACACATCACATACAACAGACATAAAGAAGTAGAAAGTAAACAAAGTTAACATTGAGTCAAAGGAAAAAAAGAAAAAGAAAAAAAGAAAAACAGTTGCTAGATGTTCCTTTTGTGTAATACTAATGAAAAATTCAGCATTATTAAATTGATGCAGATTCCCAGACCCACTAATGTAAACAAGTTGGAAAACTGCTTAGAGTTGTAGATTCATTAAAATCAACCAAGTATCTCCACATAACAGAAACATGGAGTCCAAAAATTGTCCGATCCCAAGCAGAGACCTCATAAATAAAGACTAAATTCACTGCTCATATATTAACTAAAAATCCTTTTAAGTATATCTATCATATATCAAGCATCTGGGATATATGCGAGGATGGCTACTTGAAACAAGTTATGGTAAAGCATGAAGGAAAAATATCAACCAAATATATGTACTCAAGTAATAGTACAATTTCCAATGTGCAGATAAAATATATGCATGAGCAGAAAGACATATCTCTCTCATGTGAAATTTTAGAGACCAACTCAGTAGGGTGTCCAACTCAGTTGGACGTACATCAGGCGCATAAAGTTAACATATAGCCTAATACAGGAGAACAGAGTCAACAGACTACATGATCTATAAGCAACATCAGCATAAGCAGCCTATATTTCTTCACCAACATAAGCTAGCATATCTAGTTATCTACTCAAAATTTTGAAATGAATTACCAATTAAAGTCTTATGCTGGTAATGAAAAAGAATAAGAGTAAGTATCTGTAAGCACATGAACAGAACTTGATAACATCTGCCAACCAAATCAAGATTTGATTTAAAATCACAATTTCTTACAGGTGTTTTACAGAAGTTTCATGCACTTGAACCCCTCAAATGGCACCTCGATTTTGAATTTTACTCATGCCCATATAATTGGTGTTTATTTGCAGGCACGGCACTGGTATCATTTAGATAATCTCTCTTCAGTGGAAAACAATCTACATATTTCATACCGTTTCATGTCTTCCCGTGTCAGATGCAGAGAAGTTGGAAGTACTTTTTGTTGATTTCATTCCCAGAATGGAGATTTGAAGGTAAGATCGTTGCGGACATGATTTGCACACCACCACTAATTAATAAATAATCTGATTTCGCTTTGTGCACTTAGGTGGCTTTCCAGATGCAAAAAGGGAGACTTGGATGATGCAACTGGGACTCCTCTAATATATGCGATATGTTGGGTAAAGAGATTGAAAATCCCGATGCACGAAAATGTTTGTTTCTATTTTCACACCAACACCAGCCAGCTTAATAAAAATATAGAGAACTTATGTTCTTTCATTATCATGAGATCAACAAAAGAACTCCAACAACACAAATTGGTAAAACCAAAGTCATGGTCTGTCCTCATACTAAATCATATGGCAGCTCAATCAGCGAGATCACTATTTCATCTCCTCTAATTAAATTTTAGATGGAGTCCCAGCTCAAAATATCCAGCTGCAAAAGTGGTTTTCTTGATTATAAATGCAAGATTTGGATTGATGCAAGACGAACTTCTTGTCTACAGCACGCTTCTTCTATAATTGAGTTACCATGTCGAGTCCATTCAAAGTGTTCCTTTATATTGTAGCTCTGAACTTTGCTAAGTCAAAGATCAAGATGTTTGCTCCATAATTTGATGTGATGAACTAATTGAGAAGTTGAGGTACTGAGGAACTTAAATTCTGATATTACCGTGAAAGTGTTCCTTTATTTTGTAGCTCTGAACTTTGCTAAGTCAAAGATCAAGATGTTTGCTCCATAATTTGATGTGATGAACTAATTGATGATATGATACCACCTACTCCAGTAACTATCCGGGCATAAGAAGCAACGTGAGTCCTTTTTTAAGCATAAATCCTTTCATATATGTCATGCTAAATTTAAGTTGTCCGCTGGAATTTACATCCCTTAAATATTAGATTATAATACAAATGTATAAGTAACACAGACAAAAAGTTGCAACTTCAAGAAAACTGAGGATAGCCAGCCTAATGTGGACAGTATCAGCTTAGTTAAATTGGATGACAGGGACCCTTACCCGAAAACAATTATGGTAGCCAGTATTGTGTTAGCCTCCAGATTGGACTCATGAACTATAGATACGATAACTTCACCACTGCATTTTGTAATTGCACGAACAGTATGCAAAATGTTATTTGCGTCACTGCAGTTCACAGAACCTGAACTTGCAATGATGCATAAAATTACACCATCATGGTCCTGCCATAAGAATAGCAGAAGGAAGTCAGTCTGGGTGGAGAAGTAGAAATCAAATGGAAGACAAACTATCACCGTATCACGTTATAAGTTTCAAGAAATTAAGCAAATGCTGTCATAACAAAATTGTAGATAAAGGTAGAAAGCAAACTGTTGGTGCAATATAACAACCATAATACATTTGATTAAGCCGAACCTTTATGTCCACACCCAAGAAAGGGCAGTCATTTATAGCTCGAGAAAGTGAAAGTTTGACATTGTAACCAGACCCGAACCCGATTCTTGCTTCAGTATAACTCTCAAAAATCTGAAGATGATAAGAGCTTTGAGTTTAAATAGATCAAGGAAAAACGATGCAAAAGAAATGAGCATCTATGAAAGGTTTGACATAAGAAAAAAGTGGTTGGAAATGCACGCAAGTGTAACAACAAATAGAGTACTTATATATTTAGGGAACCTCAAAACTGAAAACTCATAATAAGATTTGTAGGGTGACGGACTTCTCTAAACTCCGGAAGTTGAAGTTCTCTGGTTGAATTATCTTTTGTGTTCAGAAGCTTTATGTGTTTCTCCTGTTAATGGCAATGAAAAAGCTATTATCTCAATATTCAAGCAACTAGAGAAAAATAAAGAAGGATTAGCAAACGGAAAGTAGAAAACTTGAAACCAAAATTAGGCAAAAAGAGTTTTCTTACAGATAAGAGAATGGAGATGGCATTCATGGCCATCAAAACAGCATTATTAGAAGTCCTCAAAGCCTCATCCAGAGTTACCAGATCATTTTCTAGAAGCGTATCAGTATCCAAAACTGCAGCCATCATACATACATCAACACAATTCTTAGAAGCCTAATGCATAGTAACAAGATCTCTTTCTTGTAGGTATCAGTATAAACAACTGCAACTTTCATATACAACATAATGTACGTCTGGATATTTAGCAATCTATCCTCTATCAGTGATTTTTGAAGTGTTTAATTTATTATATGCTATTTTCTCATGAAAAATAGATATATAAGAGGAAAATCTTTTTTGCAATCCAAACTATTCGAATTTTTCGACTTTGCTACCTAAACTTTTTTTTGGTGACACTTTACCTCCCAAAGTCCATGGGTTTTCCAGATGCCACCTCCGAATCATTTATGGTGGAAAAGTTTACCAGGATCCCATCACATGATGGGCACGTTGGATTCTTAAGGTGGCAATTTGGATTTCTGTGATGTTCATGTGATGGGATTCCGGTTGAATTTTCCACCAAAAGTGGATTCCGGTTGAATTTTCCACCAAAAGTGAGTCTAAGGAGGCAGTTTGAAAAACCTATGGACTTTAGGAGGTAATGTGTCCCAAAAAGAATTTAGGTAGCAAAGTCGAAAAACTCGAATAGTTCGGATCGCAAAAAATGTTTTCCTCCATACATAGATGAAAAAATATTGTTGACAAGGAAGAAAAGCTTTAGCTTTTTTCACAACTACTCTAGGTTCACATAATCAGCCCAAGGAAACAAGTTACTTACCAATACAAAAATTCGCCTGCTTTTGAAGTTTGCCCACCAAATCGGTGACCTAGAGATGGGATAAATCAAAGGGTAAATTACACTTTGCCTCCTGAAGAATGTGAGTTTTTTTCACTTTGCCTTCTAAACTTTTTTTGTAACCCTTTACCCCATGAACTTAGTGTTTTCCTCACACTATACCCCCTGTGGAGGTGGTAAATTGCACAAAAAATGTTAAGATCAGGGAATAAAATATCACAAAAGAAGTTAAGGAGGCAAAGTGCAAAACCTCATATAGTTTAGAGGGTTTAGTATTATATCTACTTCTGCATTTCCAACTTGGAGAGATCAGACTTTATGTATTTACTAATATCCGAACAAAATACATCATAAACCAAAAAGGAAAAAGATGTGCCTCATCTTGGCGTCTTCGTCCTTCAAAGCTAAATGGCTTCAATATTATGCCAATCACAAACCCATTACCAGACTTGACGTTGCTAAGAACCTCAAGCGCTGTAATATGATCTGAGCCATAAGCAGCACTAGCAACCTGACCAAAGTTATGAAGAATTGAACAAGCTTAGTGAAGATATATGCTTTCACAGCCAAACAGCAAGAACAATGAACATATGGAAAGAACTTAGAGGTTTCCTTTTCACATTCTTGAAAACAGAGAAGAATGAAGAAGAAATGAGAATGCCATCTGGCAAGATGACGAGAACTGATGATTCTAATTTTTCCTTGAGAGCACAGGGGACTTCCAATGAGAACAAGAAAGCATCATGGAAAAGCTCAAAACAAATTGCCTAATTTACGTCTAAAACTATGCAGACACAGACAAAATTCCAGGACATGTTTTCAAAATTACTCATACATATTATGCTGGAATTTTGTGGAACACATGTCTTTCTTTGAACTCTCTGTTTGTAATTCAATCCAGAAGTCAATTTTTAATCCACAAATTAGAAAATTCTACCGCCTGCACTACCAATTAGTAAAAGTAACTTCTAATATTTAATTAACAGAATTCAGAAATAGATCTCCCCACCCCCACCCCCACCCCAAAAAAAAAAAAAAAAGATTTAAAAATCTTATGTCTGATTTGTACAATATATGACAATTGCATTGATACATTATACCATTAAATTCTACCAAACAAAGTATGGAAATACTAATTAAACTGAGGAGGTGAGCTGATTGCGAATGGGAGAAAAGACTGCAGCGTTTATCTATTACTACATTTTGTCATGTAGTGCTATATTCTGCATATTCATTAAAGATGAAGCTTAAAATTGTTAAGAACACAGCTTTTGACTATTTCCTTCACCTAAATGTCAAAATTGCCTACATCTGAATTTAAACTTACAACTTGCATGTTCATAGCATAACCATGACCCCTAAACCTTGGCATAAGGCTGACCTCATCTAGCATATCCTTTCCTAGACAAGGTTCTTCCCTGTAAACCTGCTCCCTCCCCCAAAAAACACACACAAAAGGAAAGAAGGATTTGGTTGGGGGGGGGGTGGGGGGTGTTAAATGTCACAGCGTGCACATTATGTTCAAAAGTATATAACTTGTTTTCAAACAAACAATGTGGCAAAGACGCCCTGAACATTCAAAAGCAAATAAATCAAATGTTTTCTCTTGAAATAAAAGCTCAAATCGTTTGTCAATTCAATTGATCAAAATTTGCAACTTATTGTTTCAAACAAATTTTACTTTTGCATAGAAACCAAAGAAATCTTCCAATTCTCCTGAAGAAAATTAACATAAATATACACAAAAATGAATTGAAGTATCATTTGTATTTTAAAAAAAATTGTGATAATTTTATCTTTCATATAATACTAGTTACAAAGTTAAAATTAGCAAGAACTTCAGAACATAGTTTCATAATATTGCTGTTTTTTTTAAATGTTGAGATTGCAAAATGAGAAAGTGAAGTTTGGTGGGCAAATTGTGACGACCTTAACATGATTTGACAGTTTTGTCCTTCAAAATCAAGTATGCTATGCAAGTGAGGGACCGGCAAAGTATTCTGCCGGAATTTACCTCTGGATAAAATCGTGTAACTTCACATAGTTTTGTGGGGCAGTGTTACAAAAAATTATTCAGTGGCAAAAATATGAAAATGAGTATAGTTCAGATGGCAATATGTTTTTATCCTGGAAAACTAAACTTAAATTTTTAAGGAGCATAGCGTTTTTTTCCCAACCTCAAATCCTTTCTCAACTTCCAATAAATAATTGCAGTCACTAAGAATTAAAAGGTCACTTATAATCTTTAATCGAATTTCCAACAAGCTAGATGTGGTGTATAGTATGAGGATATTGGTTAAAATTATGTCAACTGAAGGTTCCTTTTATACATTGCATGCATAGCTCCAATTATGCAATGTTTCTACTGGAAATATGAAAATACTCCACTCAACTCAACAAAGCCTTATCCAGTACCACAAAAACAGAAAACTCAAACATGAAATGAAGAATTATTAATTCGAGTGAGAGGCAGGTAATGTACAAACAAGTATAACAGCTTTACAAGATGACTGCCAAGTCGAGAAATCATCCACAGTTCTTGGAGTGCTATCTGCAAAACCACAATTAGAATGAGCAAAATAAAGGTGGGAAAGAAAGAATGGCAGAAGATCACAAATAAGAGGCTATAAATGGCTATGCCTCAGCAGATTGAAAATTGTCAGTTATTCTAGCATAATACGAGCCAAATTCAGCCATATATAGCTTTAGATTTCTATACATTTCAGAACAAGGAAAATTGTTTTACACACACACCCCCCCCAGCCCCGGCAAAACACACACACACACACAAAAAAAAAAAAAAAAAAAAATCAGAAATGAGGGTATACAATACATACAATATTTTCAAGCTCTATCAAACCTAAGCACTCAAGTGAGTCACAGAACAAAGTTTTGGTTGTCAATCAGGACCGTGATTACTACAATACGCATGAAATGGAAATTTAGTGAAAGAAGGAAGAGGTTCCACCATTTCACCATAGACAGGCATATATTTATGCAGGAAAACAATATGAATCTATGGGGGGTCTGAATTTAAGTGATTAAAAATATGAGTGGATTGTGACGTAGCAAGTCTTACAATACTAGGTTAAAGAAAAATCAGTGTGAAGGGAAAAAATTTATGGAACAGTTGAATGCCATTTGTAAACAAAAGGTATGGGACACCCGCAGTCTAGTGGCTATATTTTATGAATTTACAAAATCGTTACAAAATAATAATGACTAGCATATACATCCACGACTGTCCAACAACTTTCGACCATAGTTCATAATTAATAACTTTTGACTTAAAGTTAGTAATTTAACGCGAATGCAAGACTAAGACTCCTCCAATGCAGTATTATCACAACAGTGATACCAATATAGCAACACCAACAAATGGGCCCTCCAACAACATAAACAATAAAAACCAATGAAATAAGCATGCAGGACACCGTTCTAGGCTAGGCAAACTCTCTGGGACACTTATTTGATGGCTCATATCTGGCAACACGTGTAGTGGCTCAATGCAACAACCCTAGACACATGATCTAACAAGTAGTCTGTTCCATTGAGTAATAAATACCCAATTGTCTTCAGTGATGGCAACTCCAGGAACCTCGGCAACAAAAAAACTAAATTGTGAAAGTAAAATAAAACCAGATACACTGATGACCAAGTAGAGGAATGGCCTTGATCCCAATAACACAAAGAGGCCTAATAATGGTGATAAGGATAGTGATAGTGACAGTGACAGGAGAGCAGCAACATGATTCACTGCTTAAAGCAAGATCATAATGAATGTGTTGCTGGTGGCAGTTAGTGGTCCAGCACTGGACTATTTTCTATTTCCCCTGGTTTCTCTTTCTGAGTATTCCAACTTTTGAGATAATTGGCTACTTAGGAAGAAAGCAATCCAAAGAGAGTGATGACAGTGGGATGGTGATTGGAATCAAGGTTTTGGTCATTAAGTTCACCCTAAAATTGACTGATCCCTGGTACTTATATTAGTCTCAAATGTAAAAATACATATATAAACTTAACAAGTAGCACTAAGGCCAATGGTAACAACCCAACAAAATCGACAGCATTTTATAGCAAGATGCAATTTACATAATTTTGACCCAAAAACTGAACATTTAACAACAGGTAAAAAATGGACAACTCAGTTCAGATGTTTGACCTAGGCTAGTAAACCTTTGTTGTAGTTGCACCTTTTCTGAGTCATTACCAAGAATATTCCTGCCATACAGTCAAAATTCAGGTTAATCAGAGAATCCATATATCTAGTGGCAGAAACATGAAGATGAAGAATTTCATTAAATATATTACTGACATGTAGATTGTAAATGCAAATTACAACACCAAAAATTAATAAAGCAAATTTATCCAAAAACAAAAAGGCAAATAATGTCATAAATCTTACAGAAATAATGAATTGCTTAAAGTAGTTCAGAACCAGCTAACAAATCATGTTAACAACAGAGTGCTATCTAGACAACACATAGGAAACTGGTAAGCTAAAAACACCAAAGCATCTCAGCCTCTGAAACTAAAAATAAAATAAAATAATAATAATAGTAATAAATAAATAAGAATCATGATCCCTGCAAGACACCACATGAAATATTACACTATAGGTACAGGGTATGGTGTTTTAAGACTAACAAATGTAATAACTAAGTAAAACGCACAGAGACACAAACAACCACAGCCCATATCCAAACCCTATCCTCCCCCTCCCCCCTAACACACACACACACACACACACACACCCAACCACCCGCAGCGAGATTAAAATCATGGACATGAAAACAATGCAAAATAGATGGTGAAGTAAGATGAACTTATCTCAACTATATCCTGAAGCACAACCTTAAAAATTATTGGATAAGCAAGCAGTAATATATCAAGTTACCTGAGATACCAGATGGGGCATCACAGAGTAATCATACAAATTTTAGCACAGCAATCAAGGTGATGATCAACAAAGCTTTGTCAACAATAACCAGAACTCATTCAACTTAGAAAATAGAAGAGGAAGGAAAGCTTCTTGCTGGAAATTGAAGATCAAGAAGAGGAAGGAGACCACATATGATGATAGAAATGAAGATATGGTGTATGGTGCTGCTGACGAGTCTCTGCTGATTCCGAGATTTATTTTATTTTATAGCAGGACTACACGGATGATTATTTGCACCACCAAAATATTCCACAGTGCTTACAATGTGAGGAAAAGTTTGCAAGTTTATTATTGATAGTGGAAAATGCAGAAATATCTCTCAGGAGGACTTTTTTAAGCATGGAGCCACAACATCCACATTATAAGCTAGCTTGTTCCAGGAAGGGATAAGGTACCTATTGAGAGACGGAGATAAGAAACTGAAAACTGTTCCATGAAGGGGATTAAGGTACCTACTGCCTATTGAGAGACGGAGATGAGAAAATCAAACCTCTTCTGATTTCCTATTTTTATGCAAAAAGCCAAAATCATATGCCATCAGATATAGTTTTTAATTTATAGTTCAACAACGGGTGATACTGAATTCATTATTTTTCACCAAATTATGAAGCATAAGATTTTCTGTTGCTTCTTTATTAGTGTGATAACCATGGGTATAGAGGCATGCAAACCAAACTCCAGCACAGATTACATCAAACAGTTCTGCATGAGAGAACCTAATAATGAAGTCTCAGCTACATACTATGCTCTTGAACATCTAACAAAAATGTTAGTTGAAGTGTTTGATCTGACATTACCAGGATAGTTACCACTTTCCTTTAATGAACTCTGGTCTTTCGAATGTTTTAAACTTGGAATGACAAGTTATGCTGAAGCCCGCCAGTCTTAGGTTTATTGGTGGTCTCACCCAGAATGTTTTAGCCAACAAAAGGCATGTCAATTCATAGGGGAGAGGGGGTTTACATAATACATTACAATCTAGCAGACAAAAATAAAATCCGCTGAAGATATGATACACATCAACAAATTGCTAGTTGTAATTCAATAAGGCAAAGCTTTATATTTCTGTTATTATTCATTTTAAGCTCCAAAAGGTTATGCTAATGCCATTCAAATCGAAGACTATAAATTTGGGTTTTTAAATAATTGTAGAGCTGTATACATCATGTAAACTTAACACAGCCCTTTCCACTGCTAATGTAGACAACATGGTGAAATTATACATCTTCTAGGATTTAGGTAAAGCTTGTTGCTTGATCACAAACTCTAAACTGTTTGTGACCTTTTCCCAGTGGATTGAAGCCCTATCTGTTACTTTCTTTTATCATTCTTCCCCTACTTCATTTCTGTGATTAGTTTGCAAATCTAGCACAAAAAATTAAAAATTTAAAAACAAAAAACAAAAAAGACTTCACTTTTTACCATTGTTCTTGTGCCTATCCAAGCATATTAAAACATACAGTATACGCTATTCTCCAGATCTTACCTCCTTGAAGAGCATGATTTCGAAAGTTCAATTTTTTATCCTTTTACCGCACATTATTCTTAACCAATGCATTTCAGTTACGAATATTTTGCCAGTGTGGACATAAAGTAGGTCCTATCAGCATAGCAGCCAGTAGGCCTCATAGCATTCTATGAAACATTCCTCCCTACTGCACATAGAAATCCCCAAGGACACTATGTAAGCAATCATAATAGTTCTATGATTCTCATACATCTTCAATCCATCTACACTAGATGTCGCACATTTGGAGCCTTAAATCTTCCTATGCCACAACCTTCATATCACGCGCCTCCCACCGTAACTGTAATAGAACAAAATTAAATCGACTTCCATGGCCAAAATCGAATCACCCGACATTGTAACACTAACATCCGCCTCACCAAATCTATGCGTAGTTTAAATTTCCATTTTCCATAGCACAAGCACATAAGCCCAGAACCCACGTATATCAACACTTTTACACATAAAACATAGAAATTTAATGCAGCAAAGTAATGAAAAGGATAAAGCAGCACATATACCAGAATCTCAAAACAGGGGACAGGAAAGGCGAGCCAGAGCAGAACTCCAGCATAGCATCTTTCCTGCTGCCTACTACTATCACTTCCACGCACTTATCACATTCTTCCCTCATATCACTACTGCCATTTTTACTATTATTACTACTGTCATCACTAGCAGTAACGCAACTGCAACTCAATTTCACTGTAATGGAACTAGAATTCCATAGCAATAACAGATTGGATTTTTTGCGGGTTCTGTGAAGCGAGATGAATGGGAGTGGGGAGACTGAAACACGTGAAAGCGAATGAGGCATAGTTGAATTGGGGTACAAAAGGTTCATCGGTTGTATACTGAAATGTTATAACAGAGATCCCTTGGTGGTGGACCGGTGGCGGTGGTGGGGGTTGGGGTGGTGGTGGTGGTGGTGGTGGACAGGCAAATGACGAAGAGATGATAGTTCTTCCGGAGATACTACTAAACTAGTGGATTAAATGGGCAAAATGCCGTTATTGCCCCCACCGAGTTTTGAAAAAGTATCACTGTTTGTTTTGTGTGGCCCAGGTTTCGTTGGAAATAGAATTTTGAGAATTTATTGGTTTTTTGTGTGGAAATTGGGATTGTGTTTGGATGAATGAATTGAAATGTGTTTTATGTAGGGTTTTTGGGGTGGATCGCTTCCATCAAATTGTTTGTGGGGTGGAGGTCGGGGTTCATATATATTCCATCAAATTTTATATGAAGATTTGGTGGGAAGCTGAAAATTGTGGGTTATAGAGAGATCGTTATTTAGATTAATGAACATAAATTGTTTTTTAATAAACCTAATAAAATCTTGGCCGGTGCGTGCACATCCCGCGGTTTACCTTGGCGACAAAGAATGAGGAGTAAATGGCGTAGTCAGGCGTAAGCCTGGAAGCTGAGTTATCAAAAAAAAAAAAAAAAAAAAAAAAAAAAGGAAATGAGATTGTGTTTGGTTTGAGTAGTTTTGAAATATTATTTTATGTATATAATAATTGAAAAGTTGGTAGTGGTGGGCCCACTTCAATATTTTAATTTGAATATATAATATTATATTTATAAGATTAAGTTGGTGGGTCCCATTAGATAGTTATAATTTAAAAATAGTAATATTTTAAGTAGATATAGTTGATAATCGTGGGTCCCACATATATAATTGGGTTAAAATATGAGAATAGTGATTGATAAGTAATGATGAGTGATGTAGGGTAGTGTATAGGTTTGAGAATAGAAATTATAGGTTTGAGATGTTGTTTTATGTGAAAAATAGAAAATAAAAATGATAATTTTCATTGGAAATTTTATGAACAAACATGATTCCACTTTTATGTATAGTTGGAAACTGGAAAGATGTCATTGGAAACATAAACAAACAAGGCCTATCATTTGTGTCATTAGTGGCACTGTGAGACAGTACTCGTACAAGAGACCTGCTCTTTATTTTTTCCATTCTAATTTCAATTCGTTATATTGATAATTTTAATATTTTATAACTAAATTGTATTATAGTAAGCATTTCTAATGAAAGTGTTTTATCTAATAAACCTAATAAATGGCATGCATCTAAGTTATGAAAGAGAATCAAGTTTTTGAATTAATAAAGTGTATATTCTTTTGCCAAAGAAAAAAAATTGCAGTATGAGAGAAAATAATACTATTAACTGTATTCCATATAATAATAATTGTAATAATAATAATAATGTTGTCAACGTAGTTTATATCACATAATCCATAAAATAAATCATAACTCAATAAATGTATCAATAATAGGAAAGTTCATTTTTTTCAAAATAAAAAATAAAAAAAAAAGTTCATTGATTTGTCTCTGCACGAATTCACGAGTAGAGTTGTTCAATGGATTAGGTCGTGAGCCAAACAAGCCAAAAAAATATATCTACCAAGTCTGTTGAGATTCCAACGTATTGCTATCTTTTGAACCCAAACTCGCCCATACTTTGAAAATGCACATAAAATATATTGGGCAAACCAACTTTTCAGGCCAAATACCCTTTTTGGGCCTATGAAAATCAACTCGTTTTTTTCATCGGGTCAGGTTGATTTTGACAACTCCACTCATGAGATTACTATAAATATAACATCCTAATTTAACTATTGAACTTTAATGAACGAGAAAATTCAAACTAGCCGAAAACGATCAAAACACGCCCGAAGAAAGAAAATCAAATCTTTTATTTCAAAATTGATGTTTTATTACCTATTTCACTGCACGGATGTGTTTGTTCAATGGCTATCACTTGTCTTATAAAAAAACATACAATTTATATTTGGAAATTAATATGATAATTTTTACACTTGACAATCCTTTATGCAGGAAATAGAAGTCCGAAGATGAACCACCATTTTAGAACAGAAGATCCCAACCCAAAAGAAATGATGGAGGAACACATTAATGAAACGGGAAAAGTTTGATCAATATCTATAGTTTTCAAATGGCACTACGATATCCACTCAAAAAAAATGCACTACGATAAATTATATATCAAATATGGTTCTGTTATTTCAGAGAATTTCTTCATTCTACTAACACTACTACACTAGTTAGATTCAGAAAGTAGTGCATGAAGAATTACGGCAAGAATCATAACTCCTGCAGCCCAAGCACCGTTATCTTTTCAACAACCTTCATCCAACCACCACACAAATGGTAGAAATAGATTTTCGAGCTCAAGGCACCTAACTAAAAACAACTCTAATATTTACAAAATGGTATTCCCACAGGTGAAATACGAACCCCCTCCTCCTTAAGGCTGCAATTGTGAACTTTCGGGAGAATCGGATGTGGTCTGTGTTTTCGGGAGAATCGGATGTGGTCTGTGTCGACCATCATTTCGAATGTCATCTATTCAAAATTAGTCTGTCCTCAATGGTGACATTTTGCACATTTAAGAAGAGAGACTCAATACTGGAAAAAACCGACAGAAAACGTGAAGTCAGCGATAAGCAATAGTAATAGCAAGGTGAAGGGATGATCGTAGATGAGACAAATTAAGGGATAATTACAGAAACTAAAAACATGAAGTTCGGGCTAATTACAAAAAAACTCCAGAGGTTTTTGAAAATTACAAAAAATCTCTCGAGGTTCGATTATGCCTTACATTCCCCCTTCATAAGCCAAAAACATTTCAAAACCCTCCCTGATATTTATAAAACTATTATAGCTACCCACTTAAATTTAAGACATAATTAAACCTGAGGGGGCTTTTAGTAATTTTCAAACATCTCTGGATTTTTTTGTAAGTAGCCAAACTTAGGTTATTTTTCATAATTATCCCATAAATTAATCTTAACTTTGTCATTCAAAAGCATATCCATCTTACCTGCAATTTTGAGGAACTCTCCAAGATGACATAGATGGTTTCAAACTCGGTGGCAGAGACAAATACCTTTTCCAGTCTTCAATCAAAATTCTGAGGTCATGAAGTTTGCTATCCAAACCCAAACAACAGTTTGCATGCATAGTACAAACGTGGTCGAGATCTTGGCTCGGTTCACAAAAACCACCAAAGATAGCAGTATCCAAAAATCTCATTTTTAGCCCAATTTCTTTAATGAAGGAATCGTTCTTGATTCTATTGAGAACATCTTGGTCATGTAATCCTGGATATATATTGTGTGAGGAGTACCAGAATTTGTAAAACTCTATCGACCGGTTATTTGACCTTACAAACTTGAACCCTCCATTGGGTTTATTTTCTATATCGTCGGATCTGCCTGAGAAATGATCGCATGCTATCTGAAAGTCAGCCTCTGGATGAAACTCGGGAAATGGATCTCTGAACCACATAACATCTGCGTCCTAGAGATGAGGACCAAAGAACAAATACAGATAAATTTCTAAAAAATAGAATAAATTAGGACATACATAGCAACCTAAAAATAACAAGTGTTAGTTGAGTGACTTCTTGTTTGTTCATGAACTTATCGAAGAATATCAGTTGCATAGATTGTCACATGCATGATGTACCACCAGCAAAGCCATATAAGTTGCATAGATTGTCACATGCATGATGTACCACCAGCAAAGCCATATAAGTACAAGGATGAAAGCATTATATGCGAGAATAAGAAGCATATAACTAAAATTTCCAGAGAATGAATCAAAATCCATCAAGCTTGCATGCATCCTAATCTAAATTTACCAACAAATTGGAAATTTCTTCAGAGTATGTATCTTCTCAAAGTTAAAATTCGTTTGGAATTTTTAGGCCTTGTTTGTTTATGTTTCCAAGGTCCCATTTCTAATTTTCAACTATTCATAGAAATGGAATCATGTTTGTTTCTAAAATTTCCAATGGAAATCATCATTTTCACTTTCTACTTTTCACATAAAACATCATCTCAAACCTACAATTTCAATTCTCAACCCTATACAACCCTACATCACTTATCAATCACTATTCTTATTTTTTAATCCAATTATATATGTGGGACCCTCCATTACCAACTTTATCTACTTAAAATACTACTATATATATTTAATGGGACCCACTAGCCTACAATCTTACAAATATAATATTATATATTCAATTAAAATATTCAACCACTATCAACTTTTCAAATTATTATATTCATAAAATACTATTTCAAAACTATTTAACCAAACATAATCTCATTTCCAAATCTACATAAAACTCATTCTCATTCACTTATTCAAACATAATTCCAATTTTCACACGAAAACCAATAAATTATGAAAATTCATTTTCCAACACTAGAAACTAGAAATAGTCCATGGAAACATAACCATACAAGGCCTTAGTTTTCAGCAAGACACCCTTCCCTTGCCTATAAGGAAAATCAGGAGCACTTCTATTTTAGCCTTTCAAAGCCACAACGGAGTCGAAATTGCTCATGTTTACTATTTTGTAACTTGTTTAGTTTTTCTAATTATCTCTAATAATAATAATAATAAAATCACCATCATCTTGACAAAATTCAGAATGCAACAAAAGTTACCAAACAAGCAAGGGCGGAGCCAGGACGCTTTACCAGGGTGGGCCGATACACGAAAATGGGGTGGGCCGGATAGAAAATCCAAGAAAAATTAATACAAATTATAACTAATTTTTTTTTTAAAAAAAAATCCTCACTAAATTTTTTTTTTGAAAAAAAATGGGCTGGGCCAGGGCCCAGACTGGCCCAGCCCTGTCTCCGCCAGTGCAAACAAGCCGCCAGCTATATGCTCTATTATATATATATATATATGCATATATATATAAAGAAAAAACTAAACTAAACGTTCTACTAACTAAAGCATAAAAGATGATAATTCAGTTAGCCATAGCTAAATAACAAAAGATCACAAGAAGGATCATATCCATAAAGATAATGTTGCACCTTTGTATTACTAAGGCCTAAACAGCCCTCATAGACCCCAAGAATTGAAAAATATATTTCAGGCCTTTGGTCAACAATAAACATCAGTAAAATTCACCAGATCAGCTCTATGAAGAGCCCCTCCATAGTTTCTGAAATTAGCAATTCTTTCCAAATCAATAATCGAATCCTATGTTATTTCGGTTGTTTTGCACATCAAATGTGTGATTTCTTATACCAAACTTCACTCAAACACATGACTAAGTCCTTTATAACTCTTCCAATCAGTGGAGGTGCATTTCCGGGTTTTTTCTGGTCATGAACAAAGTGGTATAACATGAGAATAGGTCCTCAAATTGAAGTGAATTACATATCAGTAACTAAAAGATTTCTGCAATTCTCAGTCCCAAGTTTTGGAAATTGCATCTCTAATCCCCGGTTTTCCCCTAAATCGTATATTTATTCCACAAAGCAATAGTTTCGATTAAAATCAACCCCATACCAACAAGATCAGTAAATAACAATCCCACAGGCTTGATTCAAAGTCAGTCCAGAAATATGAAATTTACAGATTGGTCCCTCAAGTTTCCAATTTATACATGATGATCGGTTTTGCTGATAAAATTCAACGAAGCATTATAACTAGATTTAGGAACAAACAACAACATCCAATACAAACCAATAACATGAAAATATGCTAAAGTTAAGGTTCGAGTTCCTCAAATGTAGAAATAAGAAGCATTATTACTGACACATATACTTGATCCTCTCTATTTATCGAAAATTAGATAATATTTGTTCTTCAAACCACTTGATAATATAGTTTCTAAATCATTGTTTTGTTTGGTTATCCAGAAAAATTAATGGAAATTGTTTACAACAAAAATTCAGGTGACATGCAAAAGCCAACAGAAGAAACTAAAAGATCAAAATGTTGGCTATAAATACGGTTAATATTGCATAAAACTCGCATAGACACATTCATGCACCAATTCCTTTTACAGGTTGACAACAAATTATGTACCAAAACGAGACAGGCTGACAAGAAATTGAAGAGTCAAGTGGAAAACAGAGAATGTTGTCTATGGTCAGTTCCAAGGCAGCGTCACAATACCTCTAATTCTCTTCATCGCAACCCAGGTTACAATCATCAAAATCTAATATTAACCAAATAGTGCAATACCAGATTACGTTTGTGAATTAGTGGTGATTGTATTGGTTTGAAAACTCTATATTTACTTTCATCTGGGTATTTGAGGGGGTGGGGGGAGAGAGAGAGAGAGAGAGAGAGAGAGAGTACCGTGAAAACAAAGTTGTATCCCATTTCAAGAACAGATCGTAGAAAATCAATCCTTCTCCACATCATCTTCAAGTAGTCTGGAGTCATGAAATAAGCCTCTTGCGAAAAGTCAACCCCTTCAGTGACAAGGGCAAAACAATGGGAGTGTAAAGCCAAACAACGAGAAAATGCCTTTCGATCTAACGAAACAATAACCAAATGGTTCAGTAAACGACGAGTCTGCTCTCCAATTCTGAAGCTCTCAAGGAAGAGATCAACAACTGAATTTGGAGCTGCCCATGCTTCATTCAGGGTTGTCAAGATCACTGAGTTATCTGGCATGGAAGCATCCAACAAAACTCTTTCAAGACTATACTCCTCACTGTCCTACAAAAAATTGAAAATAAGCATGTAGGAAACAGAGTATGATAAATCTATGAAATGGAATATAGCTTAATATATATATACATATGTATGTATGTATATATGCATGTATGTATGTATATATGCATGCATGTATGTATTATCATTAGGTAACTGAAACAAGAGAATATCTCAATATTAAACCGCTCAAAGCCAGTAGAATTACAAAATGGGGTAGCAAACGATAGATGATTGTGTTGTTTGATTCAACTCAAGCATAATTAACATGATAAAGAACTAAGAAAAAGCCCTCAATTTGATTGAGTACCATAGAATCTGATGCATCAGAAGATAGAGAGGCCTTAAAAGAAATTCAAGATTAGGTCATATGCAGTGCAGCCACAAATGAAAATGACAAAGCTCTGAGAGTGTTAGACAAAGCTTATATATAATAGAAATGAACATTGATATTTAGTTTGCAGCCCTTTCTCTATAGTTGAATTTCAATATTAGCATGTCCTAAAAGTTTATTAAGGAACTCTAATGACATGGAACTTCAGAGAAAACTCATAACACCATGCAGACAATGAACCATAAGCATCAGAATAGTCAATATTAAAATGTTCTTAAAGAGAATCTGAACTATCTGCATTAGCACGTTCTAAACTAATAAGGAAAATATTCTAATGAAGAGAACTCCTTTAATCCACCATGCAGATACTAGTTCCCTTGACTTCTTCAAGAGACGAAGAATCATACTCCAAAACAGATACCATGTAAGCCAGAACGCAATCCATTATATCCTACTTTCACCAAACAAACAGACATTATCAAGTAAGAACGGCCTTAATTTCGCCAGCCATATTGCAGAATATGATTACAGGTATGTCTATGTAAGTGCAAGTGTCAACTTACAGGAGCAAAATGAACATGCTACAGACTTTTGCATTGAATTTTCTTAATACATACAAGGAGAACATTCAAGCTCCTACAATTAAAGTTCCCACCATCACAAGCCACTGTGTTAAACTATGAACAAACTTCTCCAAGAGCTACACATTTTCTCCACCCCTTTATTCTCTTCTTTCTTCTTCTACATTACTGAGTTTCACATTTTTTCCCCTAAAAACTCTAATCCTTAATCTGGAAGTAGAAAATGACATGATACTTTAAGCCCACAGCAATTTAGTGCGATAGAATAACCAAACTAATCCTAGTTTCCAGAAAAGAACCATTCTCAGGTTTTGTTCACATCGCAGGAACTAAACTATGTTTCATCCCATAATTGCTCATACCACGTAGAATCAAATTCAACCCTTCTCCTATTGTTTTGGTCATCTATTCCATTAAAACACATCACAACTTCGATTTTATGGCACTGTCCTCCAACAGAAAGCAAAATACTCATCCCAAGAACACATTTCCCCTGTAATTGTTCAAGTGACTTGAAATATAAATCGACCCCTCCCAAATGTTTTCTGGACAAAACTGTAATTTAAAGTCTTGCAAAAATCTGATCGTTTCTAATTTTTCCTTCATTGGAAAGTAAACAACTTGCCATGTATATGGCAGACAACAAAAAGAAAAATCTGCTGTATGAAGTCAATAATAAAATCCCGACTAAGATTCAAGGGTGGATTTCATGGAGATATTGGATTTTAGATGTCTCTGCAAGTTGCACTTATTTATTTTAATCAGTAAAATGTGTAAGAAAAGACAAATTGGAGAAGAAAAAAAAAAGACCTGGAAAATGACACTTCCAATCAGCCAGGGCAATATTATAATAAAAAAAATATAAAGAAACAACAACAATCAACAAACCTCCAATTTGGTGAATATAATCATCAATTAAACTTAAGATAGCAACAACAGTAAAATGAAAGATACACTAACCGAGGGAACGGAGCCGTCGTCGTCCAGGATGGGGAACACGTGAGCGGCACGTGAGCTTCGGAACGGCATGGAGTCGGCGGCTCTGTAGAGGAAGACGCATGATACAGCCACGGCAACGAGGAAGAACACCCAAACCGCCATTCGGCGGAGGACGGCGGCGTTCGCGGTGAAGTCCATCGGCATTATAATCACAATAAATGCAAATAAATTTAGAGGAGAAAAAAGAGAGAGAAAATATGCTGCTCTGGCTATTGGAGTCAGCATTGAGCCATTTTTATCTTTCTGTTACGCAAGAGAGAGAGAGAGAGAGAGAGAGAGAGAGATCTTCTCTTCGGTGATTATCATAATTTTATTTTCTTTAAACTGTGAAATTGATGAGAATGGTGAATGACTGGATGGTAACGGTTAATAATGGAGAATTGTTATTTTTGTCATTTAAAAATAAAAATAAAAAAGAAAAGGCACTTTTTTTTTTAGTAAAAGGAAATTTCATTAATCAATAATCCCCATGTTGAGCAGTACAAATAAAGGGTGGAGGAACATGTCACCACTCATTAAAACCAGACATAGAATTAGTTCCTTTAGCTAGCGTATGAACAACATAATTAGCTGATCTTTTAATAAACAAACAAGAAACATGAGGTAAATCATCTAGCAAAGACCTACAATCTTTTATAATGCTACTAAAAAATGAATTATCTGATAAATCTCCTCGAATGGCTTTAACAACTGCCCAAGAATCCGATTCCACTTGAATGGGTGTAGATGTGAAATGCTTCTTTATCCAGCTTAGCGCTTCTCGTATGCCTATACCTTCTGCAATTGCTCGTTCCATAATCCCCAAGGTCGCACCTTGAATTGCTGCTATGAAATATCCCCCCGAGTCTCTCATGACACACCCAAACCCAAGCTTGTGAGAGTGATTGAACACTGATGCATCAACATTGCATTAATCTCCCTCTCTGGTTTCTTCCACCTAATAGCACCATCATTTGGGTTCAACTTCTAGTCTTTTATTTCAGTTGTTTGTGCACATTCCCATTGAAATAATAACACACTTGTTGTGTTCAAAATATGTTGAGGATGATTACTTTTTTGATGCCAAACAATATCATTCATATTCTTCCAAATCATCCACAAAACCATAGCAAATAGATTCAGACTTTCAGCTGGTAGAGAATGCCAAACTGAGTTTAACCACTCATTAAAAGTAGCAGCATGTGTCTCTCTGATGCAGCCTAGAAATGTCCTCCAACAAGCCTTAGCCAGCTGACACGACACAAAGACATGTATTACTATTTCATTGTCCATATTGCATGTAGGACACATTGGCGAACAACCACTCTCCTGGAAATTAGTCTCTCCTTTGTAGGCAAGCATTTGACATGCACGCCATAGAAGATTCTTGGCTTTAGAAGGTATCTTAAGAGCCCATATATTCTTCTAAGGGAAAATTTGCACAAACTGATGACTTGAAACAGAGGGTTCACACAAATATTTGTACCCTTTTTTTACCTTGTACCTTCCTGATTTGTCCCCCATCCATATCCAATTGTCATCCCTCAAATTCTCACTGAGTTGAATAATAGGATTAGTTTTTTGTCTCTATCATTAAATATGTCATTAATGATGTCTTCATCCCATTTTGTTACTCCAGCCCTCAGCAAACTATTAACATGGATGGTGGATAATTCTTCTGGTAGATTAGATGTGATAAAGCCATTTGATTCATCTCGTAGCCATGGATCAGACATCACCTTTATAGAAGTGCCATTACCCTCTTGTTTTCTAGCTAGACCTATCACCACACTTTCTGCTACCAACACATTTCTCCAAACATAGCTTGGATGTGTCCAGACTGAGCTTCCAAAAAAATTAATTTAGGGAAGTATCTGGCTTTAAACAACCTTGTCACCAATGAATTTGGTTCAGAGACAAATTTCCACCCATGCTTGCCCAAAAGTGTTAGATTGAATTCATGTAAGCTTTTAAAACCAAGTCCACTTTGTTCTTTTGAACCACATAATTACTGCCAAGTTAGCCAATGGATCTCTTTTCCTTCATTTCTACTCTTCCCCCACCAAAAAGAATTCATCAAAACCTCCAAATCCCTACATAAATTGATGGGCAATAAGAAAATGCTTGTGGCATAAATGGGCATAGCATGTTCTACAGTCTTCAATAATATTTCTTTTCCAGCTCTAGATAATATCTTCTTATTCCATCATTGGAGTCTAGCTCACACTCTATCCTTAATAAAAGCAAAAATTTGCTTCTTACTTCTTCCTATCAAAAATGGTAAACCAAGATATGCACCATGATTCGAGGTTTGACATACATTCAGCAAAGCACATATATTCCTTCGACACTCCACATCAGTATTTGAACTAAAAGAGATAGAAGACTTCTGAAAATTTATCACTTGGCCTGATGCTCTAGAATAAATATTCAGGACATTGATCAAGTTATTGCACTCCTCTTCGTTAGCTCTAAAGAATAGGAAGTTATCGTCCGCCAAAAAACAAGTGTGAAATACTAGGAGCCCCTCGAGCAATTTGACACCCATGTATAAGTCCCCTTCAATCATAATTATAGATAAGAGCAGAAAATGCCTCCGCGCATAATATGAATAAATACGGGGATAATGGATCTCCCTGTCCAAGACCACGACTCGGTAAAATATAATTTGATTCAAATTCACCATGAATTACCTTGTGCCTGACCATAAATACACACAACATCATCAACTCCACCCACTTCGGATGAAATCCCAGCTTAAGCATCATCAACTTCAAAAAATTCCACTCAATGCGATCGTATGCCTTACTCATATCAATCTTAAGGGTCGTTGTACCATATTTGCATTGTCTTTTCCTCTTCAGGTAGTGGTTAATTTCGAAAGCCACCATAATGTTATCCGAAATCAACCTTCGGGGGACAAAAGCACTATGTGATTCTGAAATTATGGATGGCAACAGAGTTTTCAGACGATTAGCCAACATCTTTGAAACCACCTTATAAATGACACACACAACGCTATAGGTTTCAAATCTGTAATAACTTCCGGATTGCTTTTCTTAGGAATTAAAACGATGAGTATTGTTCAAACCAGGAGGGAAAGAACAAGAATTAATGAACTGCAAGCACGCCTTTACCACTACTGATCCAGTTACATCCCATAATTTTTGGAAAAAAATAGGATACATTCCGTCCGAGCCTGGGGATTTGTCTGGCAACATAGAGAACATTGCTTCCCTAGCCTTTGTTTCAGTAAAGGATTCCAAAACAATACTATTTTGTGCTTCTGAGACTTTAGTGATCACACAGTCAAAGATCACCGTTCCATCACAACTTTCCGAGGCATACAAATTTGTGAAATAATTCACATATATGATCGCCCAGTCCTAATGTCCAGTCCAACCAAGAACCATCCGGAGTCCATAGTCTAATAATCGAATTGACCTTTTTTTCGTGGAAGCCACTTGGTGCAAATATTTTATATTTGCATCACCTCACTTAAGCCAATATAGCTTTGCACGTTGTTTCCAATTATCTTCTTGTTGCGCCAATAAGCAATTATGCATTGGGCCTTATGAAACTCTCTTTTGCATTAGAAATTTTTTTTTATCATGATTTTGATGATTTTGTTTAAATCCGTTTTTATACCAAAATAATGTCCCCAAATATTGTCCAAGTACTTCAAAATAATTTAAATGATTTTTACTAATATTTTGAAGCATTTATTGAAATTTATTTTTCACAAAAATCGGCCAACACTTCTGTTTCGAGGCCAACTGGTCTCCCTAGAGAGCAACCCGTGCCTGAACTTTGAAAAATCAAAATAGAAACAAAACAGGAGCAAAAAAGCTTAGGTCGACTGGTCGACCCTGAGGTCGATCAGTGTGGTCTCCTTTGTTTTGTAAAATTCACTTCTGTTTCAAGTTTTTAAGAGGCTGGCAGTCTATGGGGAGGGCGACCAGTCGAAGGCTTGGTCGACCGGCCTAACCCCCTAGACCGATCCAGTCCCTTGTTTAATTAACCCAAATCTCAAATTAACTTTTTAAACATTTGAATTTTCAACCAATCGACCTATGACTTTTGACAATAACATTCTATCCGTTGTTGAGCCATTATCTGTCATGATCTACTTTATATTTCTTAACCATTTTTGTAGATCTTTTGATCCTTCTTTTGTAGACAAAAGTGAAGATGGATGAGCCTATATTAGAGATCCAATCTTGAAGACTCTCCTATAAATAGATGAAGGATCTGAAGGATCAACATAACAACACAAGCATTCAAACAATAAGAAAATTTCATCAAAATTCTTATTCTATATTGGCACCAAAAGCCTACGTGGAAAACATTACACATTTGTTATAGTTGATTTTTCTAGATACACTTGGACTATTTTTCTTGCCAATAAAAGTGATGCCTCTAATGAGTTTGTTAAGTTGTGTAGACTTATAGAGAATGAAAAATAAGATACGATTAAATCAATAAGGAGTGACCGAGGAGGAGAATTTGATGGTGATTTTAGAATATTATGTGAAACCAAGAGGTATGCACATAATTTTTTGGCTCCTAGAACTCCACAATAAAATGGTGTTGCCGAAAGTAAAAATCGAACTCTTCAAGAAATATGCCGGTCCATGCTCAATGAATTCTCACTTCCAAAATATTGTTGGGCTGAAGCTGTCAACACCACTTGCTACGTCATAAATCGGGTATATCTTCGTCCTAAGTTAAATAAAACTCCTTATGAGCTTTGGAAATTAAGAACTCCAAATATTAGTTATTCGAAATATTTGGTTGCAAGTATTTTATTTTGAATATCAATGATCAATTAGACAAATTTGATCCTAAAGCCGATGAAGGAATTTTTATGTGGTATTCGACTAAGAGTAAGACATATCAGGTTTATAAAAAAATGAGCATGGTGGTCGATGAGTCCATTCACATCAAGTTCAATGAAGCCTTGGGTTTTGAAGGAATACCCAATGATGAAAATGATGAAGAAGATGAAGTTGGGCCAATTGTTCCCAATGATGTTCAAAGTGATCAACCTTCAACTTCCAATGTTCCACAAGAAGATAAAGGTGACAACTCGGATCTTCCCGTTACATTAAAATTCAAAGGAGATCATCCAAAAGATCTCATAATTGGGGATCCTCTAGGCAAAGTTATGATTAGAAAAAAAAATTGCCGAGAAAGCTCTTATTTCTCAAAAAGAGCCAAAAAATGCAAAGGAAGCTATTGAAGATAAAGATTGGTTTCTTGAAATGCAAGAAGAGTTGAACCAATTTGAAAGGAATGATGTTTGAGAATTGGTACCTTGTCCTCCATCACAAACTATAATTGGTACAAAATGGGTATTCCGAAATAAGCTCAATGACCAATGCAACATCATTCGAAACAAGGCAAGGTTAGTGGCTCAAGGGTATTGTCAAGAAGAAGGTATTTACTATAATGAAACATTTGCACCCGTAGCACATTTAGAAGCTATTCGAATTTTACTTGCCTATTCTTATTTTAGAATTTTCAAGCTTTACCAAATGGATGTTAATTCCGCATTTTTAAATGGTTTTATTCAAGAATAAGTCTATGTAAAACAACCTTCGGGGTTTGAAAAGTTTTCGAGGCCAAATGATGTTTATAAACTTAAAAATGCCTTATGTGATTTAAAACAAGCACCCCGAGCATGGTATGATAGACTTAGCTCATTTCTTTTACAAAATGGATTTTCAAGAGGCAAAACTGATACTACTCTCTTTGTTTTTGAAAAAAGGAAAGATTGTCTATTGGTACAAATTTATGTTGATGACATTATATTTGGTGCTACTAATGAGTCTGTTTGTAACAAATTTTCTAAACTCATGCAAGGTGAATTTGAGATGAGCATGATGGGAGAACTCAACTTCTTTCTTGGACTTCAATTAAAACAATGTCAAGAAGGCATCTATATATCCCAATCCAAGTATACAGAAGAGCTTCTAAAGAAGTTTGAAATTGAATAAGAAAGGATTGTTGCTACACCGATAACAACAAATATCAAGCTCAACAAAGATGAGAATGGTAAACCGGTAGACCAAATAAAATATCGAGGTATAATTGATAGTTTACTTTATTTAACCGATATTAGACTCTTCATGTCGTGTGTATATGCGCTCGATTTCGAAGCAATCCCAAAGAATCTCATTTAAGTGTCGTTAAAAGAATTTTTCGATATTTGAAAGGCACTATTTCTTATGGCTTGTTTTATCCAGAGAATGAAAATTTTTTCTTTAAAAGGATATAGTGATTCAATTATGCGGGAAATATTGATAATCATAAAGTACTTCTGGATCATGTCAATTTTTAAGCGATTGCCTAGTATCTTGGTTTTCTAAGAAACAAAATTGTGTATATTTATCAACGGCTGAAGCCAAATATATTTCCCCGGCCTTTTTTTGTACTCAACTTTTTTGGATGAAACAAACTTTAGCGGATTATAAATGTTCTTTCAAAAATGTTCCTATTTTTTGTGACAATATGTCCGCTATAAATATTTCACAAATCCGGTTCATCATAACCGAACAAAACATATTGAGGTTCGACATTATTTTCTAAGGGATTGTGTTTCTAAACGAAAAATTAAGATGTGATTTATTCCGTCTCAAGATCAACTCACAAATATTTTCACAAAACCTTTAGCCGCCGAGTCTTTTACTTCAATTCAAGCTCGTCTAGGCATAATACATATCGAATAAGGTCTATGATTGCATTTTGTGTATTTTTAAAATTTTTGGGGTGAAAATCGAATTTTTGCAAAACCTGAAAAACAGAGGTAGAAAAAAATGCACAGGTATCGGTCGCACATGAGGTCGACCAGTTGACCATGCCATGGACCGGTTGCCCAGCCTGTCGATCGGTCGACCTGATCAGTTTCAAAAATAAAATCAATTGTGTCTCAGATTTCACTTTAGCGATTTTCTTTTCCCTTTTCTCATAGCAACCACGAACCCTAAGTTCCTCCCCCACATTTTTCTTCAATCTTTCACTATAAATCGCCAAATTTGGTGATTCTTTTTGCGGGATAATTTCAGTACTGGTACCCAAAGTATACCTACTTTTTGCTTTTGGTACCCCATGTTCCTAACTCATCATACTTAGTCATCAACGTTACCTTTTTTAATCAATTTTGGTACTTACCGTTATCCAGTACTGGTACCCCAAGTATACCTACTTTTTGCTTTTGGTACCCCATGTTCCTAACTCATCACTTAGTCATCAACGTTACCTTTTTTAATCAATTTTGATACTTACCGTTAAATGGCCGTCAAATATGACTTAGTAACCAGTTATAGCAAGTTAATATGTGTAAAAGTTAGTTAAAATTAATATAATTAAACTTAATTATCTTATATAATTATTAAGAACAATTTAAACATATTTTAATTAATAATTAATATTTTTGTTATAAAATTCTTTTTTATTATTGGTTGATTTATATAACTTTAATAATATAATTACTTTATAAATTAAAAATTGATTAATTGATAAATTAATATTATTAATAATTACAAAATTATTGTTCACTTTTAAAATATTATTAACAGATAAAATTAAAAAATTACTTCTAACTCAATAAAAAAAAACCATTAACAAGGCATAAGACCTAATTTGCCAAAGTTAAACCCAGAAAACTCATTCCCCAATACTACCCACCATTGCATCTATTGTGTTCATATTTGTTACGGTTTGAAGAAACATAAACACGAAGACCATTAATTGCCGTCTTGCATAGAATTTCTAACAACGAGAAATAAGATATGAAGCATGAAAAACCACCATTGTCCATGGCCTTACCCTCACCCACCATCAATTCTGCCGGAAAACACATGAAAAATGACACCCAAACATACGATCTTAAGCACACAAACCTCGTAAAATCGCCGTCGAATTTTTGGGATCATTTCGGGCGTCCAGTAACACTAATGTGGTCGCTTCAACATGGATAGATATTCCCCCAAATCAATTTCACATGGGTACCAACGGTTTAAGCAGATTGACAGAATTTCTCTAGGGTTCCCATCCATAAATCCAACCTAATTAATGTTAATTTCTCCAAATTGATTATCAACTCATCAACTACAACACTCAATGATGATTGCCCATTGGTTAATACAATTGAATTTGAAGAAGATCGGAATTCTAAAAAAGTAGATCTAAAAGTTGAGTTTTTTTAACTTACAATCTAATGAAGGTTGAAATAAAAAAGAGGTAACAAATGTAAATACACTAGCTTTACCCACCTTTACCTGTTATAGGAGGTTAACCGGTCATATTTGACTGTCAGTTAACGATAAGTACCAAAATTGATTAAAAAAGGTAACATTGATGACCAAGTTTGATGAATTGGGAACATGGGGTACCAAAAACAAAAAATAGGTATATTTGGGGTACCAGTACTGAAATTATCCCTTCTTTTTGCTAATCCTCTCAATTTGCAAGAATATCACAAATATGGCACCTCCCAAAAATTTCACCGGTCAAAATCCCAACCCCAAACGAAGAAGATCCGGAGAGGGTTCTATGAGTTCTCGCCAATTTGAAGCGGAGCAACGCGAAATACGCGCTACCCAAAGAAATATAGCTCAAGGGCGCAAGCCGTGAATCCAAACCCCCAGCTTTCTGGGGCCCAAATTTCTTAGCTTCGGGCTACAACTTCGAAAGACAATGTCAAATGGACAAAAGGTAAAAATTCTCTTCTAACTCAAGCACCTAGTCATTCCAATACGATGGTGTTCATCAATAAATTTGCCGAAAAAGTTTACGAAAATTTGGAGTTGAGTAATAAGACGATTGGGCATACCAAATTTGCCAGTTTGGTACTTTTTCGAATGAATTTCCCACTATTAGAGAATATTTTGAGACTCAAGGTTGGATGTATTTGTGGGAACACCCTTTCGTTATGTATGACGATGAGTTGATTATGCTTTTCTATTCGAATTTATGGATTGAGTTTGATTTGGGTGATAAGCCGATTGCTATTAATTCGTTTGTTAAAGAACATCATTTTTGTTGGACGCCTAATGATATTTGTCATATGTTGAACGTTAGAGAATGAGGTTGGGACTATTTTGGTTGCACTCATTGGAATAATGATATTTGTGGGGTGTCGTTGGAAGAGGTTAAGAGGTTCTTAAGTGTTTGGCCCGATTACACTCTTTTGGCTATGCCAACCGAGCTCCGTCTAATATCTATGATTGTGGCATATTGCGTTTGTGGAAAATCCATCAAATTGCCAAACAATATGGATTATTTTTTGACCTACAAGATAAAAAATGAGGAGCTAGTAAACTTGGGAGCGGTGCTTATCCAATGTATTATTGAGTCGATCACTCAAGGAAATAAAAAAAATCAATGGAAAATTGGATTTGTAAACTTCTTTTACAGTCGGGTCTCCATTCTTCCGAGTTCAACTCACAACTTATCCAAGATGACTTTGACAACGACAATGTCCAACAAATGCTTAGAATGCATAGGACCATGCCCAAACGTCCTACGAAGTCGGCAAAGGGTAAATCACAAGATTATTCTTCTCATAACCCGAATGACATATTTGATGATGAAGAAGCCGAAAGATTGGCGGTGGGTGGTAATGAAGGCAATCTGGAGGGTAATACCGGTGCCGATGATCACTATGATGATGTTAGAACCAAAATTAGAAATCTTCAAGCTCGTTGTGCTTCACTCGAAACACGAAATGAAGAGCTTCATCAAGAGAAATCAAAGTTAAAAAAATCGGTTGGAAATTGAAGAAGTTTATCAAAGAGCTACTTCCAATCGCGTGTTTCTCTTCCGACGAAGAGTGATTTTTTTTCCTTGTTCTCATTATCTTTCAAACACTTGTCTTTAAATTTCTCTTATTTGGTTGATATTAATTATTGTATTTTCGACTAATTCTCTCTTAATGCTCTACTTTGATGCTAAATTCTAATGTTTTATTTATGCTAATGATGTTTTTTGATGATCAAATGGGGAGAAACATGTCTTGAGCTTAAATTCTTCTTGATGAGGTAAAAGAGCTTGTAAAAGTTCACAGAAAAAGCTCTTGGATATAAAAGTTGGTTTTCAAAAGCTGGAGCTTTTGTAATTTTTTTTTGATCAAATATTTTTATACTCCCTCATTATAATTAGCTTTGCCTCTAACAAGTTTGTTTTCACAGGGGAGCTTTTAAGCCTTTTTAGATTAACAAAAGCCCTTAAGAAAAGCGCTTAAGAAAATAGCTTTTAGAGCTACAATTCTCTTTATATTTTGCTTCTATATTTATTAAGCATTGTTACTAATGATTTATATTGACAGGGGGAGTTTTTAAGATGTATATCTTTTAAGCTATTTTGTAAAAGGTATAGCTTTTATGCTTAATATTTCATTTTTTTTTTTTGTGTGTTTTGATTAAGCTTGTTGATAGGGGGAGATTCTTAAAACTTATTTTAAAAAATCTTGCTCCATTCCTTGATAAAAATTTGTTTTTGATAAATATTGTTTAAAACGGAGAGACTATTTTTCGACCGGAAAAATTACTTGCTCTTGTGAAATTATTGGGTTGTCATCATCGAAAATGAGGAGTTTGTTAGAAAAATATTTCTATCATGATTTTGATGATTTTGTTTAAATGAGTTTTTATACCAAAACAATGTCACCAAATGTTGTCCAAATACTTCAAAATAATTTAAATAATTTTTACTAATCTTTTGAAGTATTTATTGAAATTTATTTTTGACAAAAATCGGACAACACTTATATTTCGAGGCCAACCGGTCGCCCTAGATGGCAACCATGCCTGAACTTTTTAAAAATCAAAAGAGAAATGAAACAGGAGCAAAAAGAGCTCAGGCCAACCTGTGTAGTCGACCGGTGTCTGGGTTCCTTTGTTTTGTAAAATTCACTTCTGTTTCAAGTTTTTAAGAGGTTGGCCGGTCTATGGGGAGGGCAATTGGTTGAGGTCTTAGTCAACCGGTCCAACCCCCTTGGACCGGCCCAGTCCATTGTTTAATTGCCCAAATCTCATATTAACTTTTAAAATATTTGAATTTCCAATAGGTCAACCGGTCAACCTATAATTTTTTATAGCAACATTCTATCCGTTGTTGAGCCATTATCTGTCATGATCTACTTTACATTTCTTAACCATTTTTGTAGATCTTTTGATCCATCTTTTATAGACAAAAGTGAAGATGGATGAGCCTATGTTGGAGATCCAATCTTGAAGACTCTCCTATAAATAGATGAAGGCTTTGAAGGATCAACATAACAAACAAACATTCAAACAACAAGAAAATTTCAGCAAACTTCTTATTATCTCTTGGCAAAATTCTTGTTGTATTTTTAAGCCTAAGTTTTACACTTGCACATCTTGAATATTAGACTTCCTTCTTGATTACACTTGCACGCTTGAGTTGTAATATTTTTCAAACAAAGTGTAATCTTGATTATAATTTTCAATCATCCAAAACAAGACATCCTTGTTAGTGTTCTTGTGGTAAGAACACACTTGGGTGATTTTAAGTGTTGAAAAGTGTGGTGCTCTTTATTGTTGTGAGAAGATTGTGGTAATCTTCATAGGTGGTGTTGTAAGAAGAGTGTGGTACTCTTCAAAGTAAATGTTTGTATTTGTTTGGTATCAATAAAATGTTTTTTCCTTTCGAAATCCATTACGACATACCGGGGTGGTAGAGGATTAGACCCTCGGTGAGTTGAATCTCTATAAATCATTGTGTTGTTTACATTTCCGCAATTTTATTTTGGTCATCATCTACATATTCGAAAAAGACGGCATAAATCCAAAAATTGAAAAAATCTATTCACCCCCTCTAGATTTTTGTAGTCATTTGGACTAACATTTTGGACCAATCATCTCGAAATCCCCTGAATAACCTCAACCTTCTTTTCACATTGGCTATTTGATCTTTAAACCTTCGTATAGCTGTCTAGCAATTTGGAGATTGAAACAACTGGGAATATTATGTGCCAGCAATTTGGAGGTTGCAACATGACACTGGGAATAATAGGCCTGCAACCTAACCTAAACCCAATTTTCAAAGCATTAAAACAAACATAGAACTTGTTGAACCTATTTTCCTCAATATCCAAAATAACAGTAGATCCAGGGTTAGTTTGACGTAACTCTTTTTTTTTTTGTCATCTACCCAGTCAAATACCATTTTTTGCCCCCCATTGTAGCTTCCATATGGTACTTGGATAAATTGCTCTCCACAGAACAACACAACAGTAATAAAACTTGTACTTCCATCTAGAAACAAACAAAAAAAATTATTAATAAAACAATTGTGTAAGAATCACTATTAAATACAAAAAGAAACAAACATATAGGCCCACATGCAAACAATACTAAAGACATGGGGAGACCATTCACACACTACAATAACTGACCAGGGGTCCCCTACCGATTATTCACACAAAAAATGGGACTTTTCAAAGATTCTGTATTTTTTACAGAAATGGGACCAACAAAGTTAAATGAAAAGCAAATAACCACAAAAAAAATGACTTTTCAACTAACCATAACTAGAGTGCACTTCATCATGTTCACTTGTCCTTCGAATCTTCACTCTCTCAGTCATTCTACCTTGATCATTCACCAACAATGAATTTTTTTTGAAGTTCGATCTGGAACATGAGGTTCAAGAGATTAGGGTTTTTTCTTCTTCTTTATTCAAGAAAAAAGTAATTAACATGTGAAGAGTAAAGTAATTTTCCCTCCACTTTTACTGTGATGTGGCTTATTTAATTGACATGTCATTATTTTAGAGAAAAAAATATAAATTGATTAAACAATATCCAACTCAGCCAAAAATGGCCGGATTTTGAGTCACGTGATGGGCACGTGCCATTTTCCGGCACCAATTCGAAATTCAGGGGAAAATAGGACCAAATGCGGGACAATTTATTAGTTATAGGATTTTTGTGAAAACCGTTTATTTTAGTGGACCAATACCGGTCACCCCCTAAAGTTACATAACTAAATCTACAATTTTGTCTTATTTTTTTGGCATGTTTTTTTAATCAAAGTTTCATAGATAATTTATTTTTGTAAAAATATTGATTTTCAACGTATAGTGGTCAATGTTCTATGAAATCCTATTATATTCGACCTCAATTTCCACTCGGTATATATCACACTCAAAGGAATCTACGGGACAAATAGGGGTGAATCGCCTGAATTTGTTATTTCTTTTTGGGAAATTTGATAAAATACCCCTTCCCCTAGGGGTAGTTTTGATTTTTGCCCCCATATTATTAAAATCAGATTTTTGCCCCTTCTCCTCTACCAAAAAGACCAAAATACCCCTTTACTTAAAAAAAAGAAAATGAAAAGGCTAAAGAGAAACCAAAAGACACGTTTCAAAAAATTCAAAAGCAAAGCAAGAACCCATCCCCTCTGTCCACCGCCCGCACACAAGACCGACCAACTGCCCGCCGTCCATCGCCTGCTGCCGTTGTAGACTTCTGTTCCAACACCACCACGAGTACAAGATTCACCCCCTTATCGAGCACCTCGGTTCGTCTACGAGATCCAAAGTTCTTCTTCTTTCAAAAAGGTATTTTTATCTTCCTCCATAATGTATGTTTAGTGTGTGTGTGTGTGTATAGTGATTGTGTGTAGTTTTTGTAAAGTTGGTGTGTAAAAACTAGGGTTTTGGTTTTTTCATGTTGAATATTGAATTTTGTTTTTTTTTATGTAATTTTGTACAAGATTATAAAAACTAGGGTTGGGATAGGATGGTGATAAGAGTTTTGGATAGCACACAATATTTAAATGATTTGGTAAACTGGAATAAGGTGCATGTGTTCCCATGGTTATTTGGCATATCAAGAGCAAATTATCTAATGTTTATGTAATTAGCAAAGAGCTTTGATATTATATGAGAGAAATATTATATAATCCGGGAGTGTCTTATTATGGTTTAGTTGTATATGCATTTATCTGAATTTTGTGTGCTTTGTGTTTCCATGGTTCATTTATCTGAGCAAATATTATATGAGAGCTTTGTGTTCCCATGGTTCATTTATCTGAATTTTGATGCCTATTGTTTAGTTAACATGAATTTTTTCATATTATCTATCTATATGATTGTGTGTAATTTTTCAAAAAGGCCTGAGCACAATCAACATGCATTTTAACCTATCCCACCTGTCTGCCCACATTTCTGCCCACATACCTTATTTAAATTCATGTATATATGTGTGTCCACATGGTTGCCCATATGTATGCCTACTCCATAATTTATTCATGTGTTATTTTCTAATTAGCCCACATGTATGCCTACTTCATAATTTATTCATGTGTGATTTTCTAATTTGCCCACATGTTTGCCCACAGTTATACCCACTTCTGTTACATGTATGCACACTTCATAATTTACTTTCATGTTAATTTCTAATTAGCCCACATGCTTGCCCACTTCATAATTTACTCTCATTTTTTATTTTCTTATTTACAATTATTAACAAATCTATATTTTGTTTTTAAGTTGATAAAATAGCACTTGTTCCCCACGAGAATGATCATTTCCCAGCAAAGCTAAGGGCTTGTCGCAATTTGACCAGTACATTGGAAAAAATTAGAGAGTGTCTTAGTGATCACAACATCAATAGATTCAAAAAAATCATGTTTTGGTCATTTTTTGGATGTGGCAAAGATTAAGTTCCAAGGCCAACTTTACCTACATTTGCTTTTTAGGCAAGATACATCCAAGTCAACCGATAAGATAATATTCCATATCAACAACAAAGAGACTGAGTTTGGCGTAAACGAGTTCTCGTTGATTACAGGACTTTCTTTTGGTCCTAAGTCAATTATTCCTTCTACTTCCATTATTTTTGATAAATTTTTTAGAAGGATTGAACTATTATGTCTATCAGATGTGGAAGACGCTTTGGTTAGTTGCTCAGAAAGGTCAAAAGGTGACGGGGATGTTACTTTGAAGTTGGCCTTGTTGTATTTTCTCTACAGTGCTTTACTCATTAGAGATCGGAAAAGCAAAAACATTGACAGTGAATATATCCACTTAGTTGACGATTTAGATGCTTTCAATTCATATCCCTGGGGTCGGGTAGTCTTTGAGTTTTTGGTGAAAGAGACCCGTAGTTGTATGAAAGGAAGAGTTAAGGGCTACCGTGAAAGAAAGATGCAAAAGCCGAACCATCTATTTGAGCATATTGATATATACGGCTTCTACCCTGCTCTTCAAGTTTGGGCATATGAGGCTATCCCAGATGTCGCTAAAATATATGTGAAAACCGTTCAAAAAAATAAGAATAGAGTGCCACGTATTCTACGCTGGACAACAAGCCAAGTTGTGATATTATTTGACACATTGTCAAAATTGGTTTTCAACACTTTACTTCCCGGAGATATGGATAAGGTAACCAATCTTTTTATACAAATATTATTCTATAAATACACTCAAATCAATGTTAAAAACAAGCCTACCTCCCTGCCTACACTCCTGCCCACATTCTCAGATTCTCTAGACACACTATCCTGCCCACCTCTCTGCTAGGGGTGGCAAATCGTGTTATCGTGTCGTGTTTCGTGTCGACACGATAACGACACGACACGATAAGGGCAAACACAAACACAACACGATAAGGATCTGCTCCGACACGACACGAACACAAAAATTTTCGTGTCGACACGACACAACACGATAGTGATACGATAAGTAGAAAATAAAAAGAAAATGATTTATATGTTAATACACGATAGAAAATTACACAATATTACACTACAATATATGATACAAACATACAAAATATCAGGTTATCGTGTCACTATCGTGTCACTAACAGGTAAACGTGTCATTATCGGGTTTGTGTCGTGTCATTGTTGTGTTACTAACAGGTAATCGTGTCATTATCGTGTCCTTATCGTATTCATTTCGTGTCATTATCGTGTCAATATCATGTTTGTGTCATTATCGTGTAAACACGACAAAAACACAAACACGACACGAAATGTTTGTATCCTTATCGTGTCGACACGATAAGGACATGAACACGATAAGACTAAACACTAACCCGCTATTTTCGTATCGTTTTCGTGTCGTGCTATTGTGTCGTGTCAGAAATTGCCACCCCTACTCTCTGCCCACTGTGCATGAGCGCATGGTAATTGATCCAGTTGGAACACATTGCATGTGCATTTCCTTGCGTTCAAATCAATCTTCGCATTTCTATCACCATCAAGTACATAATATGTGTAGTGATGCGATGTTTGCACATCCATCTTCCTGCTCTTTTCATCCCGCTCCCGCATAATTTTTCAGCCCAATTTGTCAATTTGTTTTTCATCTTCATTGCTACTTCACGCCGTTCAGAAAACCACCTCATTAACATCATCAAGATTGCATCCAACAGGGCTACTGGAGGGTACTCCCTCGCATCCCTAAGCACTGCATTAAGACTATCTGCGATGTTGGTGGTCATAATGATATACCGTCTGCGGGGAAAAAACACACGAGCCCATTGCTCCTTCTCAATGTTATCAATCATGAGGTAGTTGTACACATCAACAGATATTTTATGTATCTCGTTCATGATATGTCGAAATTCTACGGCATTATATGTCTTTGCAGCAGTATAGAGTAAAGCTGAAACATCTACATCCTTAAATTTGGCAGCAACATTCTGTCTGAGATGGTAGATGCAAATTCCATGGTGTGCATCGAGAAAAACTTCCTTCACGGAGTTAGTAATAGACTGATGGCGGTCTGAGATTATAACAGATCATTCTTCTCTGACAAGAAACCATTTATATTTTGAAGAAACCATTTCCATGAATCATCATTCTCCGAGTCAACAATGGCAAATGCCAAATGATATATTTGATTGTTCTCGTCCATACCAATAGCCACTAGTAATACACCTCTGTATTTTACCTTCAAGTGTGTACCATCCACTGCTAACACTAGGCGAATACAAGTCCAAAATACACGTATACAAGCACCAACGACCATGAAACAATATTTGAAACAACCAAAGTCATCTACTTCGATCTCCGTCACAGTTCCAGTATTCACTTGTCGGACTTGCTCTAAGTACGAGGGCAGTTGTTTGAAAGGCTCTTCGGGAGAACCTCTAACTAATTTAATTACCTCATCCTTCGCTCTCCATGCTTTGTCATAGCTTATGTTCACATTAAATTTATCTTTAACTTCTGCAATAATGGCTTGGGGTGGGCATGCATGTGTAGGTTCTTTATATATATACATGACAGCCTCAACCAACACCTTATTTTTAGCTTGACGATGATCGTGGTTGTTTAAGTCAATAGAACATTCATGAATATTGTGATATTTGGCCACATTCCATATATGCCCATCTCGACGCCTAGTAGCATGTATCATCCATGTACAATTTACATCCAAGCACCCCGCCACAAATCTAACTTTGTCCGACTTTTTCACCACGTGTTGCCTATTTTTCAACGTACATACTATCACAAGATGCCGACATAGTTCGTCCTTGGTAAGGAAAACTTGGCCTTCTTCAATGTCATCTTCTACTGCAATTGAGTTACAACTGCTTGTTTGAGTGTTTGAACGAGGACCCACACCACTTTGACTTGTTCCCACTGAGTTCTTTATTGGCTGACCATATCGCCCACTTCCCTGCCCACCTTCATGCCTACCTTCGTTTTGCATATATTGTTGCCTACCTTCATGCCCACCTCTCTGCCCACACTCATGTATGTCTTTTTTTTTCCACATCTTCTTGCCTACCATGCTGCCCACCTCTCTGCCCACACTCATGTATGTCTTTTTTTTCCCACATCTTCTTGCCTACCATGCTGCCCACCTCTATGGCTACACTCATGTATGTCTTTTTTTTTCCATGTCTTCTTGCTTACCATGTAGCCCACCTCTCTGCCCACACTCATTTATGTCTTTTTCTTCCATGTCTTCTTGCCTACCATGCTTCACTTTGTCGTCTTCCCGAGATTGTGACGGTGACAAAGTAGGAGTACTATCAACGCCATCCCAAAACATAGTGTGTTCGAAAATGTCCGAAAGAGGCCAACCAAAATCATAATGACGATGAGGTTTCTCTTCCATAATGCCTTTGCCTTTATCAAGGTGGTATGTGAGACGTGCATATTCTCTGGAACAACGACTTCATTTGTCTGAATGGCCACAAGCTCCTGATGATTACTACTAGCTGACTCAAAAGTTTCCTTGTTCTTTTCCCTAGCAATCAAGCAAAGAGGCACAAACAAAGTCTTCTCTTTATTCATACAAACTAGAACTTCGACTTCATCATCATCAATGAGCGGACATGGCGATAATGGATCAATGTGTTCATAGCCAAACCAACTGCTTAATTCTATTTCATAATCATCGGGATTAATTTTACACAATGCATAAGATTTCTCCAATAATTCGGAATACATGACATCGCACGGGAAGAGAATAATTTTTGATTGCTTTTCGGTAAACCTCCAACGATAATAATTCATGTCACAGTCCCAAATACCATCCCACACAATCAATATAGGACATGATGTACCACCTGCAAACAAAGCCATAATATAAGATAATTAATTAGACATTCTACACAACTGCCCACCTCTCTGCCCACATTTCGGCCCACTCTCCTGCCCACCCCATTTTTGTTGGCCGAAAACAACGATTCAACATTTTTGGCCGATTTAAACAACAATTACACTCACGTATTCACTCCATACACTATATCTAACAATAACAAATTATACCCATACCAAAAATCTAACAAAGTTGGCAAAAATCTAACAAAGTTGGCTAAATGTAATATTTTTCAAATAATATAAGCTTCAATTCAATGAATAACATAAACACCATGAAAACTAACCTTTATCCATAACTTTCTTGCACAATATGGATATTTTTGATCCAAATGCACACTGACTATCGAGCCCCTTTTGCCCCTTTTCGATCCAAATACCAAGAACAAATTTCAGATTTTTGTGTTTCCCGTTTTTATCACTAGTAGATGGGTTTCCTCTTATTTTGTGATCTTCAATATCTTTGTAGGTCGATTCTTGCTTCTCCTCCTCTAAAGCTTGTTGATTTTGTGAGTTTTTGGAGGTTATAGGGTTTGGTCGATAGATGCAGCAAGTGGGTTTTCTCTTTTTTTTTTTGTTTTTTTAAGTAAAAGGGTATTTTGGTCTTTTCAAGAGAAGAAAAAGGGCAAAACTCTGATTTTAATAATAAGGGGGCAAAATTCAAAACTACCCAGGAAGGGGTATTTTATCAAATTTACCTTTCTTTTTCCTCTCTATTTTGATGCATATGTTTTTAGTCAAATGGATTTTTTTCATTGAAAGGAAAACTACATTTTAACCCATTTATCTGTATAATCTGAATCCACAGCAGCTTTCCATCGTCTCCATCGGCGGCTCTTCCACCTCCGTTCCCAAGAGGAAGAGAGGAAACTGGAGGCGAGACCCACTGAGAGCGATTAATATTTGTACATCGTTGTAATGGAGGTAGTCTACATGTTTAGAGCTCTCTCTTACCCTTCTTCATGGTAAAAACATACTGCTATAGGAGTTAAATGAAGACCTACAGTAACTTTGACCGCCTTTTCTTTCTTTATCTTTTACCATTTTTATTTCTCTCTAATTTCTGAGTGCAATACAACGACGCCTAGCTTGCCACAGTCGGTCGTCGGCCATGGCTTTGTTCTCTATCTAATTTCTCTAAATCTTATTCCCTTTTGATCTCAGTCCTCATCTTGAAGAAACCCTAATATCTCAACTACTCAAGTTTTCTTCATTTTCCAATTAAGTTCTGGATCGGTTCCATTTGCCATAAGTTTTAAGCAATTCGAAATGTATGCCATAGTTTGTTTCGAAATATCCTTTTATCTCAACTCTATGTAGTGAGCTAAGACTGTTTAAGCTCTTTTGGGACTTCATAAAATTAAGCTAATCTTTGGTTTTACGGTTCATTCCGACTTGTTTTGTCTAATATACGTTTTTTCCCATCTCAGCATAGATCTTTGAGCAATTGAAATCCAATCCTGAGTTCGTTTTCCAACCTAAAAAAAGGATTGGAATTAGCGAGTGAAAACCCATGATACTGTTGCAGTCGCCCTGCAGATATCTCCTGCAAGTCTTGTCTACTCGGGTTCAGAAGTAAGAGTCAATCTTTTGCCATGTGGTTATTGGAATTCTTGACTGATTCTTTTGTTATCCATCTTAGTATTTGAGTAAGTGTTTTTTTTTTTTCTTTTCTTTCTACGTGTTCAAGTCATCGTGTTCAAAATTTTGGGCTATCCACTGGTTAGTGTTTTGTTTATTACTCATGGTTCCTTACTGTCATTTGACTCTACTATATGCATTCAAAAGGCAGTTGATTTCATTTTACCTTCAACAGACGAGTGTTTCCTATATCTCCTATATGTAAACTTGTCTCATGATTCTTTTAGTGGTAGCCAGGTTAAAAGGATAGTTTTATAAACTATGTCTTGCCAGTTGTGTTATTATTCATTGGTCATATATATTGCTAAAAAACCATTGATCTGTTTGCAATTGATTGGGAGAAACACAAGTATGTCACATACATGCTGTATCTTTTCTGTATTGCATGCGTGCATTAAATCACAAATGCGTGTATACAATGAAACTTACTCTGGTAACTCCTACCAAGTTTATGGGAATTACGGGCTTTTAGAGATTTTGCACCTTTCACAGTTCAAATTGTTGTCTTGCTCCCACGTCCTTAGTTCTTGCAGTTGTTGGTAGTTTTGGCCTGTACGGTTTTCTTGTATTATGCCATTACTTTGTCTTATGGGATCAAATCTTACACTATTTCATAAACTATCTTTGGCTTGAAAATTTGTACAAATTTAACGCCAGTACATAATTATGTGACTTATGTTTTTTTTTTGATAACTTGCCATTGTAATGTTGTTGACTATTTTTTCAGTCTTGAGAAAGGAGTTGAATTAGACTGCCAATGGGTTGAATTTGATGATGTCCGCTACCATATTCAGGTGATACATATCTTGTTGGATATTTTTGGAAAAACATTGTCATCATCTAAAGAGCTTCAGATAAAAATTGCATCCGTTCTTTTACATAATACAATTGCTTTTGAATACATATATTTCATTTCTTATGTTATGATTGTATTACATGCTAACATATGTCCGTTACCATATTCAAGTGACACATATCTTGTTGGATATTTTTGGAAGAGCATTGTCATCATCTAAAGAACTTCAGATAAAAACTGCATCTGTTCTTTTACATAGTTATATTGCTTTTACATAAATATATTTCATTTCTTATGATTGTATTACATGCTAGTATTCTGTTGAGCACACTACAGGGCCATAGGTCCGTATCTGAATTTCTAACTCATTTGTAGGCAACTGTGAAGAACCCAAATCTCCTTCTACTATCATTGTCGCTACCCGCCCCACCTCCAGAAACTGTATTTTTCGGTGGACTTCCTCAAGGAGCTATAGAAGCAATAAAAGCAGCGTATGGCGTGGTTTTACAAATTCTTGATCCCCCAAGGGATGGTTTTAATCTCACAGTGAAACTGAACTTGTCCAAACTTCCTCCAGATGAAGGTTCAGTGAGTTTCTTTTTTAAGGTCATTCATTATGAGCTTTTCCGAGGTGATTCTAAGTGATATGGAGTCTCTGTTTTGGAATCTTTGGAGCTGTTTCGTTCTTTTCTTTATTATTTATCCCTGGTGTTTTGAGCATCTCCTTCTGCAATCTGTTGACTGGCCTAGTTGTTTTATTGTTTAAGTACCTTCCTCTGACACCATCTTTTACTGTTTGGGGATACTATATACATATATATATATATATATATTTTAATTTTCTTCAATTTGTATAATTCTGAAACTTTGCTTAATCAGAGCACAACGAAGTTCACAAAACTTCCAGTCTATCGAACATAGGTTTGCTTTAATTTTGTCATTGCCTAAATTTGATGGCATGAAGTACATATAAGTGGATGGTAATCATATTTAGATTGACCAAAGGATCTGCTATAATTCTAGTGGGCTTGGCTGTGAAACATTATACTTTAGCATATTACATTATGAAGCTTCGAAAAATGCATGTCAATCTATTACCTCGGAAATGTTGTATTGATCATGTTTGCAATATAGAGGATCAGTAGAACCTTCAAATGAGCATGCCTGACGCTATAATGCATCAATATGTTTTCACGGATGACATTGGGCAATTTTTTAAAAACAGCTTCTATCTAGCATTGTCTTGTTTGATTCTTTATTTAATTGGTTAACAAATTTTAAACAGTTGTAATCACAAGTTGTTTGATTGTGATATATAGCCGAAATACTGAAAATGGAATTAATGTGCAATTTACAAGAGAAAATAATTTGATAGGTAACTCTAGATAATGCCATTGATTGTGTTGGTCTTTGCCTCTTATCTAATACAGGTTTCGTGCTTCTCTGAGAATGCTACTTTTCTTAGATGAAGCAAAAATATCTGCGCTCCTATGTATGTAAACTATTGTGTGTGAGCGTGTATATTGATATTTGTTATTTTACAAAGAGGACTACGAGGAGCACACAGGTTGCTTTTATATTGAAATTTCTGTGCATTGCGTCACATTACATATTTTGATTGTTGAAGTTGGAGAATTGCTGGCATTTACAAAGATATGATGCAAAGTTATATCACTATAGATCATGAAATCTATTATTGTTCTGGGCTTTAGAGTGAGGTCAACTTCATAATGCAATAATACCGAAAATTAAGTCTTTAGCCATTAACGCGAAATTAGACAGAATGATTGTTTCAGTTTCTTTTCCAATCTATGGCTGACTGTGGATTTTGGTTGACACCTGATAGGGCCAAAAATGGGTAGAAGTATATGTCGTATGGTAATTTGTCAAGTTGGTTCACAAAGAGAATCGTGAATAGGAGCGCCTCTTCTGCTAAAGAACATTCTACTAGTTAATTCATGAGGGTGGGTTACTGTTAGGGCATCCTTTCAAAGTTTAGTAAGCAACCGACCCTATTGTTTTTTGTTTCGTAATTGAATATACTACTATGGAAACCATAGTCATGTTCCTATATCCACATTTCTAATTTATTTGTTGTTTTTTCATTGATAACTTCTAAGTATAGGATGATCAATGATTTTTCTCTTATGAACACCGTGTACATAAGATTATAATTTCCTTCTGTCTTTTGACTGAGAATAAAATTTGCTGGAAGTAGATGGTATTGATGTGAGTTTCTCTTTTAAAGACTCGTCTGTATCTTTTGGCATTATAAAAACTCTTATCATTTTTCTTTCAGATGAAAGTACATAACTCTACCTTAGTACGTTTGCATACTTTCTCTCATGCAGATTTAAACCTAAGCCTTTCGATCAGAGGAAAGATTTTTAGATTTGGCTCCCTGACTAACAGTTGTTAGATTTTGCTCTTGCAATATCTTATGCCCCATGTTTTTGGTGGTGAGAAGAATTTTCGGCTAATGAATTCATGAAAAGGTGGATGTTAATTTGTTGGGTTGGTTTCAATTTGTATACTTCAACCCGTAAATAAATATAAGATATTATTGGTTATATTGGTCAAGAACACCATTAGTTCTAATGTTTCAAGTCCAAATAAATCACTCAGGCATAAAGTCCCTTTCAAATGAACAAATTGTTGTGTTAATAATTTAACGAAACTGGAGCTCCAATTCATCTTCTTCATCATCATCATCATCATCATCATCATCATCATCATCATCATCATCATCTTCTTCTTCTTCATCTTTTTTTTTGGTTCTCTTTCGTTTCTTTTTTGCTTTTGCACCTTTATCACAGTAACTGGGGATATTTGATGTGAACCGTAACAACAATTGTGCATACGACCCAAACAACAATATGTTGTTTACCCAAAATCTTCACTAGTTTGGTTAAAGTTGGTGAAAACCTCGACCCGTAGTTAACGAAGCAGGAACCTCAGTTTGCGTAGACGCGACAAGCATTTATGGATTATTGCCTAATAAGTCGATAATTGCAACAACAAGCTTGAATCTTGAAGCATTTTGGAAAAACACTCAAGGTTTGGAGAAAATATGAATTCAATTGATTGATTAATGAAAAAAACAAGTGTTTACCCTTATGTAGGGAACCCAAACCCTAAACCAAGTAGGAAACAACTTAAAAACGAAAAGGAAACAAAAACAGACCAAAAGAACAAAGACGCGCGGACTCTGCCAGCATCACACGGGTTGGCCATGCGAGCAAGAAGGCACACGACCGTGCCTATAAACACGACCTGGTCATGTGAGGTCTTTGTTTTTGAGACCAGTCCGTGTGAAATAACACAGGGGCGGGTGCACCGACACGAGCTGACCGTGTGGCCCTTTTCTTATCCCAAACGTGCAAATCAGCTCCTGGGTCTTCATAAGAGTTGTAGCCTTTTCTCTTAGCTTTCCATGATAACTTGAATTAGCTTGATATCAATTTTGTAGAGAAAGTTATTGCCCAAGTACTAAACCCTGCCAGTGCTGAAAACTGTTGACGCGTTTGCACGTTTTTGAAAGCAATCCCTTGTTGTTCGATCGTCCTCTTTCGACACATGACTCGCTATTATGACTAAACGCGGCCTTATAAGTTTATCCGACCTTCAAAACATAAAAAATGACTGAAAACAACTTAAATAAACACTTAATCAAAAATGGACAAATACAAGAAACTGAATAACTCGAATGCAAAGTCAAGAACTCAATTTAACTTTCATTTAGTTTTTCCCGGATCCTTCGTAGATGGATTCGCATCAATGTTAATCTATGGATGATAAAACATTTTGATTATGTTATTTAAATAAAACAGATAAAGCAATGTTCCGTGTACTTATATGGACTTGGTAGTCTGAATGATCCTTTGTACTCTACTCTATAAAGGGCTACCTTTGAAGTAACAACTCCCCGTTAATTAAGTTCTTATGTTCATCTAAGATAAAACTGATATCATGCTTCATCTGCTTCATAATGTCCAACAGCAGGTCCTGAGACCTAGATAAAGAAGAGTGAACTACTTAGACCCCTATGCGAAGGGAAAATGCGTGCTTGTTAGAAAACAAATTTCGTGCTAAGAAAAAAACTATTCAAAAAGAGGAGTTTTATTTCTCATATGGAATTGGCTCCCTCTATCGCGTAGAGCAATAAAAACAATCAAATAGACAAATAGTGTCCTAATTTTCCTATTTATCCCACTTTCAACGTGGTAATTTTTCCCCTTTGTGTGGCAAGGAGGGGCACTAGTTTTATACTTGTCTAATTGCTATAAATTTGTATTACACATGTGAACTGCCAGTTCCTAACGCTAGCGAAGTTGATTTAGTTTTCATCACCAATTTAAAAATAATTTCAATAAAAGTGGCGTGGTACCTAACTTATACTCCATAAGAAATCCAGGCTTGCATACCCATCTGGCTACCCTGCAAAAAGTGTCTAAAGTGTTAGACAAGTCAATTGCTACCCGTGATTTAAGTTGCAATAAGATGTATACTATATAGCTTCTGGTTCATCTTCTCTCCCCTATCCCCCGACTAAAGAAGACTGTTGAGCTTGACTCTAGTCCGTTTTTGTGAAATGACTTGAGAGGTGTCGGATAAGTAGGAGCCGAAAGGCGAAAGTGAAATACCACTACTTTTAACGTTATTTTACTTATTCCGTGAATCGGAGGCGGGGCAACGCCCCCCTTTTTGGACCCAAGGCTCGCCTCGGCGGGCCGATCCAGGCGGAAGACATTGTCAGGTGGGGAGTTTGTTTAAATATAACGGAGGTGTCCTAAGATGGCGCTTTTCGATTATTGCAAATCAAAAGTCATACTAGTTTTGGTTTATCTTCATCTCAAGTTACTTTTAGAATTCTATAGAAGGATATCTGTTATTGAATTTTTTCAACGACTATGTTGGTGATCGTTTGATTCACCATAACCATTTTTCTTGTGCCTTTGGAATGTAACTGTATGCATTTGATATAGCCGTGCATGTGTTTTTTTACTTGTATGTGTAATATTGAGTTTCATCTGATGTTTCTGCTGTTTTCTGTAGAGCTTAAGCAAGCACTGCTGGTGAAGATTGCTTCTATAAGAGAAGTGGTACAGGGTGCGCCGTTGAGAGCGGTTCTGAAACAGCTTGTCTCGAGGAATATGAAGTCTGATTTAAGTAATCTTGTTTCGATTGTGCATCGGCCAAATGAGTCATTTTTTGTTGTTCCTCAGGTAATTTGTCTAACATTTCTTGAGTTATTATGGCATTTATTGTTGTTATAGCAATGGTATCTACTGTTCCCTTCTTCCCAGCAAAAACTACCGCCACTGCGAAAAGACGTATAAAAAATTCATGCTGGAACTTGCTTGCAAGCAATTCCCACTTTGTAGTATATGGGTGCATAAACGTAATTAGTTAGGGTGAACTCGAGGTGTCATATTTCTATAGGACCTGAACGACATGTGCTTGGTGGTTGCAGGCAGAGAAGGTGATCGTGATTTTCCCTATGCGGTTCAAGGATTCCATAGATATTGTTCTTGCTACTTCTTTCCTTCAGGTAGATGGATTAAATTACTAGGGAGAGATTCTTGCATGCTTGTTTTTTTCACTTGTTCGCTTTTTTCTCTTTTTTGTCAGCTTGCACCTCTCGAGCTGCCTCTGGCCTCCGCATGGGTTAATAATAGGAAGAAAACTAGAATCGTGTATCATTCATATAGTACATTAGCCTATAATCTTTTTATTCTTTTTTTTTTTCCCTTTACATGACTGGTTAGAAAAGTTATTACCTTTTTAAAATTAGAGAGGCCTATGCTTGCATGCTAGGCTACTTCTATATGTTGATATGCTAATCATCTGGTTTAATTGGCATAAGAATCAAATTATGTCCTTTGAACTTCATATGGATGTTTGGTATGATATAGCTTATTGATTTAGATTGCTGACCTGGGGACTTCTTAATGTACATTTTTCAGCTGTAGTAAGTGATGAAGGTCCAAATTGGTGATGTTTCTACTAAAGAATATAATATTATACTCGAAATGCCTATTCTGTTTGCATGTCTATTTTAACAATTGCCTTTTCCCTTCAACAGAATATTTTTCTTAGCTACTTTAGCGGATAATGTTCTTTACAGTCTTCTATAATTTGGTAAACATTCAGGAATTTGTGGAAGCAAGGCGAACTGCTGGACTTAGCAATGCCCCTCCTTGTTTTTGGTCTTCTTCTCCTCCTCAAGAATTGAAAGGAGCTTCTGATGAATCATTATCTGTAAATGCTGGATTTGTCAGCTTTGGTAATTCCTGAATTTCGAGTTGATATTATAATCTATTTATTATATGTTTATGATGAACTCATATGTGTACCCGTGTGCAGTCATATTCCTCGCCATGTGGAAGGCAGAAAGCTGGACAGAACAGTTTGGAGTTTATCAACATTTCATGCTTATGTCAGCTATCATGTTAAGGTGAGAAGCTGTGCACCACAAAAGTTGTGCACTTGTTATTATCTAATTTTTGAAGTGGCTAAGTTGCTATGCATTATTCTCCTGCTAGAGGATACCAATTATTCTCCTGCCAGAGGATACTGGCTCAAAAGATTATTAAATGAGAAACTGAAAAACCAAGAGGTTGGATTTTGAACTATCTGACCCACAGAAGCTAGAAACCGCGAAGAAGCATTGACATGCAAGATGGTTAAAAAGAGTAATCAAATTTTGGAAAATTTTTAGACCAAGAGATCTCTGATATCAAAGATTAATGCCAATAGAAAAATGAGATTACCATAAAAGTGTAAACAAAAATAATGAGAAACAAGAGTAATTATGAAGAATCAACATATCAGGAAAGCAGAAAATTTGAAAGCGTTACGATAGAGCTGTATAACTACTATTACTGTGATGAGTAGTTTTTTTCCCTTTCTTTTCCTTTTGTCTTTTTCCCCATAAATTGGACTATTTATTGGTAGCTTGACTACCATGTTGTCCTAAGGCAATGAAACAAGAAAAGAAGACACCAGTTAGTAAACCATTATCCTGGCTCGCACATTGTTTTAAGAGATTAGGCAGCAGAGAAGAATGTCAATTGAAAGTAAAGACAGTTAAATCATCACATGATTGGGAAAATTGATCAAAAGTACCAAAACCAAAATGCATCAACCCTCGATCTTGGTAGACCTTTCCAATATTGCTGCAGCATAGTTATACCCTTACGCTTTTAAGAATGCCCCCACCCCCTCTGCCACGACCCCGACCCCAATAACCAACATTCACCAGTCATGTAATCTTATTGCCTACACCCTAACAGTGGGCATTCTATCTAAAGAGTCCCCATTGCAGTCTCTCTCTAACACGATACCCATTTAAACTCTTGGGAATTATAATGAAAGCAAAAACACCAGCTTTGAACTCATGGGATTCTCTGGGCAGCTTTTACTTTTCACATTAATAAGGTTTGAATGTTTTGTTTGTTATGACTAGAAAGATGTGGAAATCCTGCTATTGGTTTCAAGTCATGCATAAGTTTGAGATTAGGTTTAAGTCCCCCATTTACAGAAATCTCTCTCCAATGCAATATAAGTGCAATGATCTTGATCGAAGCTATCAAGAAAGATGATTTGACTCAGTAGATAGCACTTATTTTGCTAAGACATGGCTAAAGTTGGTTGTAATTTAGATTGGCCACAGAAGATCTGGAGATTTAGTAGAACCTGATGCTGAGAAGATCAGATTACAGAACAGAAGAAAGAAATTAAAAAGAAGGCACCTTGTCTCACGGTTTAAGTCACCTAGTTTTTCCTTGGACGTGATCATGGTTTATCTTGGATTATATTAGAGATAACTTCTTAATGGATTCTTGGGTTGCCTCATTTATATTTATTTCCCCATGGGTATCAGAATTTCAATATGTGTAGAACTTACAAGAGTAGCTACATATTAGAGTTCCCATTTATTGTGATATTTCAGAGTTTTTATTAACAGAATATTGTTCTTCTAAGAAAATTTTCTCTTCACTCTTGATGTTTTCCTGCTTTTCCCCTATTTTTGACAGCAAAATTTATTGTAAGATTTTTTTTTTCTAATTTGCACTGTACTTTCTGGGACTTGTTGGATTACCTCTCTTTACACCTGCTTTATCTGTTCAGTGATTCATGTCATTTTTCAAAAGACAATGTTCGAATAGTGTCAGAATGAAAAAGGGAATCTGTCCAGCATGATGCAATTTTCCGTTATTTTAAGGTAGGAATATAAATTTCCCAAATTCTGTTCGGACAGAGCACTTAACGATCTTTTGTAGTACAAGATATATAGGCAATAATTTGTCGGGCACCAACTACTAAGGGATAATTTTGCAAAGTGCAGAACACATAGTCATGGTGACAGGAAATACAACTCGGATAACTTATTCTTCTTGTATTGTAGTGTAAAAGTTAGTCACTAAAATAAGGGTATCCAGGTTAACCTAACCGAAGAATAATTCATCAATTTTCTATACCAATTTGTGTGCTTGGACTTTAATTTTGATAAGGGTTCAAGATAATTTGACATGTAATCTCAAATGTCTTGTGTAAGCAGTGCTCAGAAGGTTTCATGCATACCCGGATGAGACGTCGTGTGGAGTCACTGATAGAGGTGAGCCTTCACTGCGGTTTGGCTTCTTTATGAGTTTACATTTATAAAATCTTCTCTTGCCTTCTCATTCTTAATTTTTGATGTCTATGGTGAACTTCACCCATTATTGTTTGAGGATGTTTAGGCTTCACTTAATTCAAGAAGAGCTGAAAATTAAGCACGAGAACTTTTTATCTTTCGACTAAGTGGAATAAAGGAAGTTTCCCTTTTCTGTGACACTGTTGATAATCACTCGGAGCAGTTTCTTCCTCGAAAGGCTCAACACCCCTTTACTTGAAGCCTAAGCCTTTGTGCTTATCCACCAACTATAAAAGGAAAAAAAACAAAACAGAACAGAGCAAAAGCAACCAAAATGAAATGAACAATTCAGTTCATGCTCACTTCGATTTCACACAGTCAACTAATCTGAAATCATACCTCCGACAGACGACATATTAACCTAAGGTTTTTTGTTTTGCATTTTTTGTTGATTTGAAGAAAATCTCTAGTAACAGGAATGAGAAATACAGTTTCTAAGACGGTAGAAATGGAAATTGAGTTCCTTAGAGGTTGAGAGTGGTGAGTATATAAAATGTTTTATTGTTATCAGTCTAAGTGAAATGAGATACAGGATATGTTAAGGATTCGTTCTTATAGATTTGTCATTTTCTAGTGTTGGTTCTTATGAGAGAATGAAATTATGGTTGGTCATGTGGTTGTCATAGAAAAATATAGGTCCTAGAGCGAGTTTTTTTGCTTGTTTGAGTAGATTTTGAGAAAGCTGAGTTTATATTTTATGTATAATCATGAAGGAAAATGTATATTATGTAGGTGAAGACTACCCTAATCAATGCCATGAATTAGGGGAAAAGAAGAAACATAAATCCTAATATTAAGGCACTATCCCTAAAGTTAAGCCACTAATAATGCACTAATATATTTTACAATATCTCAACGCTCCCTCTCAAGGTGGAGCATATACATCATATGCATCCATCTTGTCATATATATAAGTTATCCGTGGACCCCATAGAGATTTAGTAAATGTATCAACTAGCTAGTTGATCTCTAGAGTTTACAAAAGAGGTTCTGATGATGCCAGAGAGAATCTTTTCTCTAAGGAAATGGCAGTCTACTTCTATATGCTTCGTCCTCTCGTTAAAAACTGGATTGGAGAGGTGTAGAGCTGACTAATTATCACACACGAGTTCCATAGGACCAATGTCCAGAAATATAATTCATGCAATAAATGTTTTAGCCACAAAAGCTCATATATTGCATGAGCCATAGCTCGATACTCGGCTTCCATACTTGACCGAGCAACAATGGTCTGCTTCTTGCTTTTCTATGACCAAATGACCAAAAGTAGATATTCGATCATTCTTATCTCCTGCCCAATCAGCATCAGAATACCTAATGATATTGTGTGACCTCTATCAGTGTAAATAAGTCCTTTGATTGAGCTACTTTAATCCCAAGAAAGTAAGGAAGAGGACCTAAGGTTGTGAGAAAATTTTCATTTTTGAGAGAAAATTTTTTAGGGAGTGTACTTGTTTATGAAAAAAAGTGAGTTTTCTTAAAAAAGAAAATCTCATTTCTTTTTAAAATTAACTCATTTTTCTCTTTCCTTTTCACACTTCCCAGTACCCAAGTATTCTATTTATTTCTCTCTCCTCCTATTCATATAAATAATTTCGGTAATTTCTTTAATTTATCACAATTGTGTTATTTTTCTCTTAATCTTGATAACAAAAGGCATAAAATGAGATCCATGTTGCTTATTTTTTGTTCAATTTTTTTTTTTTTCAATTTTCTTACATTATTTTTTACATTATTATTCTAAAAGATTCTCCATCACATCAACATAATTATTATTTTTTTTCTATACATTCAACTTTTACTTTCAAAAAAATTTTCACCACTATTCTCTCAAAAATGAAAGTGGACGAAACGAAAGCACAACCAATTACAACCTAAGTCTTTAGTCTGAAAATTCTGAAATAGGTGTTGTTTCAATGCCTTGATACCTTTACAATCATCGCCAGTAATTACAATGTCATCAACATAAATCACAAGATAGATATATCTATTTGCTGAGGAACATCTACAGAAGACATAATGGTCTCCTTCACAACGGGTCATCCCAAACTGCTGAATAACTTTGCTAACTAGACCAAACCATGCTAGAGGTGATTGTTTCAGGCCATACAAAGACTTGTGTAATTTACATACCAAACCACACTCCCCCTGAGCAACGAACCCAGGAGGTTGCTCCATATAAATCTCCTCCTCCAAGTCACCACGCAAAAAAACATTCCTGATATCTAAATGAAAGCGGCCACACTAATATCATTAGGTAGCTGTGGATCATGGCTGGAAAAAGAAACTTGGATAAGGCGATTAATAAGCTCTTCCACCGTAGTAGTAGCATTTGTCAGAGCCTGGTTAGGGACACATCCATATTCCTTCGGGAGACCATGAAGGATAAATACTATGAACATATTATCTAGTTTTGTCATTATCTGTTGAAGATCAGTACTAACTAGCATCAATTGAGCTCATCAATAGTGGGTTGAGCCCGAGTTAAATATTTCGACAGATCTTGATCACTCATCTGAAGAGTAGCCAAACTACGAAAAAATTCATACAATCTTTGAGTATCATTAGCATAAAGGTTTTTAACCAGACATCATAGCAAGTTATATACGGACGAAAAATGTGCCATTAATTTAGGTTCAATGGAGTTCCACAACAAGGATACGAGTTGATTATCAACTTGTTCCCAATCATTTTTCAACTTAGCATCAATCTCTGAATATTTTGGCCTAAAAACCATTACACAACAGAATAATACCAGTTCAAGTAGTTCTTCCCATTGAATTTTTTGGTTGTAATGCTAGGGGACCCTTGAAAGACATACGAGATCAAACCCCTCGGTCATTGTGACTTAAACAAGCACCTGGATTGTCAAAAAATAGTTGACTTGTCGGAGAAACAATGAATAGAGACACCAACGGAAGTCGGAAATAAGAAAAAGGCTAAAAGATGCCTCAAACGGGGGACCCACTGGCCGGAAGTGGTACAAACAAAACGACCAGGAGCTGCCGAGTCTGACTGCACGGGCGCGACGATGATCGGGCGGTGGCGGCACGTGAGAGAGATTTAGGCGACGATGCTTGGAGGTCCGGGCGATTGGCGCCGGGCGAGTCTGATGAGCTGGCGCGTGTGGACGGAAATGCGTCGGCAGTGGTGGGTTCTCAGGTCAGAAAAAAAGATTGAGGGGAAAAAAATAGGGGGCTGTCTGGTCTGAAAAATCGGGGAGGAAAAATAGAAACTAGGGTTTTGAATCTTGCTCTTTGATACCATGAGAAAGCTGAGTTTATTTCTCGTGTATAATCATGAAGAAAAATGTACATTGTATAGATGAAGAGTACCCTAATCAATGCCATGAATTAGGGGAAAAGAAGAAACACAAATCCGAATTATAAGACACTATCCCTAAATTTAAGCCACTAATAATGCATTAATATATTTTACAATATCTCAACAGATTTATTGTTATATTAGTGTGGGAAAACGTGAGAAAACTGAAAATATGTTTGGTTATATATATATATGATAATCTGTTTGATTATTTATTATTGAAATATTATGATAAGATGTTCGTGATGGGGTCCATTCACAATTTTTATTTTGTCTAATTATGTCTTGTATTTTGTGGTGGGTCTATGATAAGATGTTTATGTTATTTTGTAAGTATATGATAATGGCAGGACCCAATAACATTTGTTAAAAATTGATAAGGATTTAATTGTTGTTTTCATCGCAGAGTAGGTGTACCTTTTGTTTGGAAATTTTAATATAGAGTTTCTGTTGGTTTTAGGTTAAAAATGGGATCGTGAAAATGGATTATTTCTATTGAAACTGGATGAGATAAACTTGTTTTTGGCTTTTTATATGGTGAAAAGTGAAAAAGTGTTCACATTAAACATAACCAAGCATGCCTTGATATTTTAATATGAAACCCTTTACCGCCCCAAAAGAACTGATATATAAAGCCCCCCCAGATATTTCTTGATGTTCGATTTAGTTTTCAAACTTTTACCTGGTGAATCAAATTATGATCTCAATTTAGATATGGCAACTTCTGTCTGCTGTACCCTTTTATGCCTTTTCATTTAAATGAGTTCTGACGTCGACCGAGTAGTATTTATACTGAATGCTGATGTTATTTTGCGAACCCTTTGATGGAATAGAAGTAGTTATTGTTGATTGTCAATTCCCAGGGACAACCTCATCAAATTTCCCGCTAAATGTGCTGGACCAGTTGTTAGAGAGAAATCATTGTCAAATTCTGGGGTTAGCCGAAGTGTATATAAATAACACACACACACACATATATATATATATTAATAAACCATAGTCAAATTTTTATTGGATTTGCTCTTAAGTATCTCCATATTTAGTTGTGCTTGTACGATGATTGAAAATTAAACCTATGCCTGACTAAACATAACTCTAAAATCATTATATTTAGCTTGGCTATCTTGGTTCCTTTTAGTTAAAAGATTTGATTATAATGATTAATATCTGTTGTAAATTAATTTATGTTGCAGTTAATATTGTTTTCTCTCATTGCAATATGTCCTTTTGGTTGTTATTTCTTTTACTCTTCAATAAAGAGTATTCCTGAGCATAGCTGCAAAAGATCTTATTATTTTAGCTTCTTTGGTATTTGTATTGTGACCCTCAATGTGTGATAGGAGTTTCTCTATGTGTCTTAGGCTCTAGATCGCGCCAAACCAGATTCAGAGAATGCCAAGAAAACTGCACAAAATAGATCCTTTAAACGACTGGTATGTGATAATAACGTATTTGATGGAACAAGACCCTATTTTTTGTAGTTCAATTAATGAAGCCCCTTTTTCTTTGTATATCATAGTTGTTTAGGTTTTGATGTATTGTTAAACCTCCCTTGGTTGGGTGATATTTTTCATGCTTTCGTTTGTAAATCCACCCCCATTTCTCGACATTTTGTATCCTCTTTTATAGTTTGTATTTAAATTATGCATTGCACTTTATTGATACATGCCAGGTGTATGTGATCTATATGCAAAGTGTTTATTTTCTTAAAAAAAATTATAACATTGGCGTTTATCTTTGATCTGAAAATGTGTAATGCCAATTTGTTTGAGAAGATTTCAACTGCTTGTAGGGTGGTTTGATTGAAAGTATTGAAGATAGAAAGTATGGAGTTTTAGCCAACTTTGTTCAATTTATATGCAAGTTTGTGTTTTAAAATCCATTCCGACATACCGGGTGGTAGTGAATTAAGCTCTCGGTGAGCCCAACCATTATAAATCATTTTGTTAATTCTTGTTACCTTTTCTTACATTCTTGAGTGTTCTTGATTTTTTCGAAAAAGAGAAGCAAAATCTGAAAAATCAGGAAAATTTATTCACTCTCTTTAGATTTTCGTAGCCACTTGGACTAACATTAAGTCCATAAGGTGGTCTCATATAATATCACCTCATTTAGTTTTTCAGGCACTATGTAATTAGAAAACATTAAATGAAGGGTAAATTTAAATTTGTATTTGGAACATCTACTTTTACCCTCAATCATTCAAATTTCAAATCTATGGATTTGTATTAGTACTCGAAATCGGAGTATAAGAGTGAATGTGAATTATCGTCAAGCTTGGTCAGGGCCCAAATGCACATACAATTATGCTTAATTACATCTTTTAAGGCGTCTTCAGAAAAGATTTTTTAATTTTATTTTTTATTTTTACATCTTTAAGGCATTGCTTTGTTTAAACTACAATATCTGACAGAAATAACATAAATAAAAAATAATTGCAATATCTACATTACATCTCCAAGTCTCCGTGTGTAGGACATTGATTGATCATTTTTTAATTTCATTAATTTGGAAGGTCACTTGTGAGTCCATCTCACGGATCTCTATCCGTGAGAAGAGTCGGGTCGGATTAGATCACCATGAAATCTGCGGGTCAACAACGAATCCACGGTCAACAAAAAGTCAATACTTGAGAAAAAATAACTTATAAGATACATAATACTTTTGAACAAAAAAATAATATTTTAGCCAGAAACATGTAATACTTTTGATATAAAAAGTAACATAATATGTTAAATATGGTATTGAAGCTGGGGCCTTTGTCCATATATGAAAGTAATCATTCAATGGAGGGTGGATCAGAGCCCCAATAAGCAAAGTGTAATCGTGGATCTGACAAGGGAAGTAGAAAATCACATGCAACTGTAGAGAATAAGCTAATGTCTCATGTCTCACGAGGACGTGATACTCTATTAATGGAGATTTTAAGTTTCCAATATGAATCTGTAGCACCTTCTAGATTATTGAATTTTAATTTGGAAATAAGTAATTATAATAGAAATGCTTTAAAGATTTCTTAAAAATACGGAATAATAAAACGTTACTTCGTTTCAAAGTTTGCAGCGGAAATAACGACTAATCATTAAACAACTAGAAATCCAGAAATATACACAATGAAATGAAATGATAGTCAACATACCAATAGAAATTAATAGTCAAACCTTTTTTTTATTTAAAAAACATGAAAGACATGAAAATCATGAAAGACGTGGGTTCGCGAGTCACTGCACTGTGCCATCTCCTTCCTTATCATGGTTCTCATATGAAAATATTAAACATTCGTGGGATGAGCTTTAAAAATGCTCAACAAGTAATCTCATGCATGAATGTGTGCCTAATGCAATCACTTATATATCTTTGCAAAACCTTATGTTTTCTTAAAAGAAAACTTTCAATTCATACTTAAAACTTTATATTTCTTTTCGTAAAACGTTTTTAGAACGAGAGCTCACTTGGTGGCACATTGTTCTAATTAGGGTCGCAGTGGACCTTGTTATTTGGAACCTGATTAGTATTTGCCCGAAGGCCCATTTCCTTTCATTTTTGCCCGAAGGCCCATTTCCTTTAATATTAACATTAGCCGCAAGCTACACATTTTCGGAACACCGGTCCCCCGCGCCCATTTTCCACTCACTCCAGCATCATAGAACAAGGTGCACCCATTTCTTTGAAAAACATTATTAGGGAAAACTGCAAAATTGGTCCTATAACTATGAGCAGTTTGCAATTTCGGTCTTGTAACTATTGAGTTTGCAAAATTAATCCTGTAAGTTTCAAGTTGTTGCAAAATTGGTCCCATGGGGTTATTTCATATTTTCAAAATACCAAGAATACCCTTATGCACATAATTGGCTTATTTGACTAAGTGATTTGCCTAAAATGGTATCAGAGCCCAGGTTTATTAAGAACTTTAAATTATATTTATTATTTTTATATAATTAACAATTGGTGAGGAGGGTTTTCTCCGAGAAAATGGATCTGGACGAGTGTTCAAGATGTATACCCTACAGGAGATATCGTCAAATTTTGAAGATGTATGTACAAGAACACCAGGACAAGATAACATATTGGAATAATCAATATGTTGAAAAAGAACTAGCAAAAGCCGATAGGGAAACGTTGAGACAGTGCGAAAAACAAGCAACATATTGTCTGGGTATCACTTCCGCCCCGCGAGTACTCCCCCCGGCCCTGCCTAGAATTTTTAGTTTAAAATATATTTTAATATATATTTTGCATATATAATATATATTATAATATAATTTTTATGTATTCTTATATTATATTTAATATTTATAAATTGATAATAATAAATTTTATAAATAATATTTTATAAATATATATATATATATATATATATATTTTATTTTTTAATTTAATTTAATTTAAAATGGGGAAGAACGGGGCGGGTTCTAGGTAAGGGGCGGGTATGGGTCCTGGCCGACCCGACCCGCCTCATTGTCATTCATATAAAATTGCTAACTTTAGAAAGATAAATGACCAAAAATGCTATTTAGCCATAAGGGCAAAATTGTCCAGGACCAAAACTGCAATTTTTAAAGATAAATGACTAAAATATGCAAACTTTAAGTCTTGACTTTACATATTGTTGGGATGCTCGTGAAATGCTATGAACATACATTAACATGATGCATGAATCTAAATGATGCAACACATCATTATATACGAGAATAAATGTAAGCATATATCATAATAATTAAATCACGTTAGCTAAAACAACTTGAAAGCAAAATCTCATTCAACTGATTAAGGGAAACACTCCATTCAACTAATTAAGGAAAACCATCAAAAACCCTTCATTCAATTAGTCAGGGATAAACTCTATGTTCAACTAAGGATAAAACCTATGCTCAACTAATTAGTGAAGAATCCTACAATTAATAATAAAATATTATTGGTTAAATTCTATTATTAATCAATAATTAATTCAAGCTTTGAGATGTATAGTAGGTTGTGATAAATATAGATGTGTGATTAATGCTAAGTCGTGACTATATTATGCATACTTAAATTCACATATAGTAAAGAAACTTATAAAACCACTTTGAATTAATATCTAAATTTTCATACATGTATAATTATCCTTTCCAATTTTACGAAACATTGAGAGTTCCAACAAGTAATTAAAAAAGTTAAAATTATATTAATCAAATAATTATCATGACTTATAAATTTGATTATCAACATACATGAGTATGTCCACGTCACTTTTATAAAACAAATTAACTATAGCTATCTAACTTCCATTTTCTAAAGTGAAACATCATATAAAATGATTAGACAATAATTTGACCAATTATTTATGACATAATGCATGATGTTTTATCTGATCCTAGCAACTTCACATAGTAACTTTATAAAACTATCAATTATATATACTTATGTACAAGTTTTAGAAAAAATAATTAATAACTATGTGCACAGTTTGATGAACTTTCGATCTACAATACAAATTCATGACAACAGACGAGATAATTGATAATAAAATGCATGAATTTCCAGAAATATATAAATTCACGCGTCAAGAATCTTAATTGGCATAATAAAAATTAAATCCTAGATTCTATATCAAAACTATAGAGATGACTTGCCTGGTTTGTCAAATCAACTATGATAAAATCACTCCGGCTTCTACCTAGTAGAATCTATACATAAATTATTATGTAATAGGATTAGTAAAACTTAACCAAATTCAATATGAAACTAAAATAAAGAAATAATTACGAAACTTTCAAACTTCTCGGATAATTTGTACCGTAAATCGAATTTATTTCTTGTATTTCCTTGATTCTTCTTCTTCTTTTTCTCTTTTCTTTTCTTTCTTTCTCCTTCTTTCCTTTCTCTTCTTTTCTGTTCCTTCTTCACTCATCCAATTCCTCCTTTCAAACTAATCATCCTCATCATCTTTTATTTCTTCCTTTTTATTATTTTATTTTCGACTTTTTCTTTCATTATCTTCACTAATTTCGGCCCACTTATATTTGTTTCTTTCCTTTTCTCAACTTTTCATTCCATTATCCCTATTTTCTCTACCTTTCTTTTCCATTCTCCTCCAATATCCTCCATTTTTTTTAATCCTTTTGATTATTTAATAAAAAATGATTGTTAGAGAATTTTTTTCCATTCTCTTGGAACTTTGGTTTTGCCACGAAATGAAGGAAAAAAGAAGAAGAAATACCGAGAAAAATGAAGGAGAAGACGAAGAGGAAAAAAGAAGAAAAATGGGAAAAAGAAAAATATCGTTGAAAACTACCACTGAAAAGTATTACATCTTAACTGAATAGTATATAAAATTAAGTGAAAAATATTACAAATTTGAATTGAAAAGTATTAAATTATAGTTTTAAGAAAAAATTGTTACATGTTGAACTTAAAAATATTATACTTTTATATGAAAAGTATTACACGTTTAAGAGAATATTATTACATGTTGAACTACAAAATATACATATTGAGCTAAAAGTATTAGAGTTTTAAATGAAAAGTATTATGTATTCAAGTGAAAAAGTACTACACGTATTAAATATTTATGTTAAAAATATTACTTGTTGAACTACAAAATATCAACATCTCCACACCATTTTTAACAATTGGTATCACCTTTTGTGTCAATAGTATTACATGCTTCTAATTAAAATATTATTTTTTTTTTTAAAGTATTACTTGTCTTAAAAGTATTATTTTTTTCTCAAAAACTATTACCAGACTATTTTTGGTGGACAGTTAAGAGGATGTATGGATGTGTTTCCAAGTCCAATTTCCAGTGTTAGAAAATGAATTTTCAAACTTTATTGGTTTTCGTGTGAGAATTGAGAATATGTTTGGTTTGTTGTCTGAATTTCTGTTTAGAAATGAAAATATGTTTGGTTATAGTATTTTTGACATAAATTTGCGTGATTGTAGTGTATTTTTGACATCGTTTGCGTGATTATAGTGTATTTCCACATAGATTTGCGTGATTATAGTGCATTTTCACATAGATTTGCGTGATTTTGGTGAAAACTTGTTTGGTTATATTTTCAAATGAATCTTTTCATAAAAAATTAAAAACTGAAAATGACTTTATTTCTATTGAGAGTTTTTTTAAACAAACATAAATCAATTTTCTGGAATAGTTGGAAATTGGAAAATGGCATTTGGAAACAATTCCATACATACCCTAACTTTTTGTTGACTCTCGCGCTATTGACCCGTGGAATTTCTGTTGACTTAACAGACCCGACCCATGTCACTGATTGAGATCCGTACGACAGTCCTATATAAGTCTTTGTTGATTAATTTTATAATAACATTTTGAATGTCAGGGCATATTTATGAAGAATGTCCTGAATATGTTATATGTGGTCTACAAGGTAAAAGTGCTTTGTATAGTAGAGAACAAAACAAGATGCTAACATAACGAATTAATTTGAAATCAAACAATAGGTTCTAGCAACTTTTGAATATAAAATACTAACACAACTACATAGGACGATTCAAAAAAGTAATTCACTTATTTTTCTTAAAAAAATATTACGACGTTGACTTTAGAAAATAAGAAATAAATAATGGCATTAAATGTTTTTTAGATAATAATAATGGTATTAAATGTTAATAATACTATTGTGCACAAATAGCAATTCTTTTTATAGTACGTATGGCAAACACAAAATTCCTTACGTCAAATCAGAAATGGCACCACTATATACTTACAATTTTTTTTTTTGTTGATGACATTTTAGCCAATTTTGGTAGAGAATTTACTTCAAAGAAACACGACAAAATAAAATAAATTAATGCAAAGACACACTAAGTTGTTGATCTTAACTTTCATAAATTTATTCTATGAGCTTAGATTAATTCTTCATATAACTTTGCAATTAATTAAGTTGGTTAAATACATAATTAATCAACTGCATCATCTAAACATGTAATAGTGATGATACATGTTTCATACATTCGTTGTTCATATTCTCTCACATTTTTGGAAAAATTTTGTTTTTCCAAATGTAAAAATTAATTTTATTGTGAGTTGTTTGGTTTGAGTTGAGCGTTTTTTTACAAGATATAATCAAATTATATGAACTTTGGACCAATCCCAAACATAGAAAAGAAAACTAGCAGGTTTCATCAAAATTACCTTTCTGTAAGGGAAAAAATAACCAATGCCAAAAATATAATAAAAATGTTGTCATTCTAAGTTTATTCGTATTTTAAAAAAATAATAAAAGTAAAAAAGTGATTGTTCAATTAGGACCAGCCCATCTAACTTTAATGGGCCAAGGAGGCACCGACCCGTTATCCTTCCACTGTGAGGAGCGGGAGGTTGTCGCTGCTCTGTGAGGCCAGCCTGGCGCAATGCCCTCCACTCTAGGAGACACGAAGCCCATGCCTTTGCTTGGGCCGCATGACCCAACTCCTCACTTGGAACGGGCAGGCCAGCAAACTACGACCAGTGACCCAGCTAGACCATCCCAATGTCCAATCACATTAATGCCCCCACTTGGGTTACAAGCCCACGTTGCTGAGCTCGGCAAACTGACATCCTCTCTCCCCACTTTTGAAGGCGTCTTAAATGTGTTAAGAGTTACGATGTGGGATACCAAACTGATTTGGTTTTGTCTTTTGCCCCTCGCAAATTGTAAATTTTTGAAAATACTGATAATCAGATAATTAAATTTAGGTAATCTTAGATTTGCGAAATAGATTAACAAGGTATATTTTCAGAACCATTTCCATCACTTATCGTTATAGCTGTTGTATATATTTTGAAATTATTTTTCTTAATTGGAAGTTTGGCAGAATTTTTTCGATAATCAACGTTAAAGAAAAAGATTCTTTTATTTCCAAAAAAAAAAGATTCTTTAAAATTTGCAGGAAAAGAAAATCACGCAGGGAGAATTATCCAATGAAGATTTTTTGTGTTTTTTAAAGAAGGGGTAATTGCATTATCACATCAATATTTCATACTAACAAATTACAATACTGAATAATAAGATAGCAAATTCACACGTCTAATGAAATTTGAACCAAAAATATTTCATGTTGTTAGAAAACATAGAGATGAAACTTGAATAATGAACAAGGAAAGCGAGAGAGTACAGATTATCTCTGAAGAATAAATCACAAATATTGTATCGATCGATGAGGATTTCAAGAAGAAGAAGTTTAAGGTATGTAGAACTTTTTTTCAAAAATGTTATTTGCTTTTATCCCCATTATGCTAATATAGATGTCAGTGGAAAATTACTTTTAGGATATAAAAGACACAACCAATAACATTATATGTGCCACACCATCATCATCAATTTCAACAAACGAAAACAATGTTTTAAAGAATTGATATATTGGTGATTGTTAGAATATGAATTGATAGAAAAATAATGATGTCATGTTTTGCGTCATAATTATATTGCCGTGTCATTTGGTATGAGCTATTCTAGATTGAATTAATTTTGAAGGATTCTAATGAATAATATACGACATTATATAGTTGTTCATGATATGAAATTTACAGAGAGAGTAGAATTTTAGTTCTATCACAATTTGTATAGTAGTTGTTTCATTTTTTTGGCGAATGAGGCATTCAAGTTATATATGTTTCGTTTTTTAATAATCATCATTTTTGAATTATATCTTGATTATTAGGAATGATAAAAAAAAAGGACAAAAAGATAAAAGGAAAAATATTAGTAGATACTTTAATAATGCTAAAAGGTAATTTATAAATAGCCTTTGAAGTTTGAATAATGCCGCGACATTCATAATATTGCTGCGAGAATGTTGTCCAAAGACCAATCTTTAAAATTTCCTTGATCTCGATGAATTGCAAGATGCAAATTAAAATATCATGATCAATCATTACATCAGATTGAGAACCGCCTGAGTTCTCCGTTAAATATATATATAGTTTGTAATAAAGTTAGTCAACAAAAGTTTATTTTGTATTTATGTGTCATGAGCTTAGTGCATTAGACATGTGACAAGAATTCCAAACAAAAGGTTGCAACTCCTCATTTTGGTACTAACTGATCAATTACATCTCTTAGCCTTATTAGTGACTTTATGAAGAGTTGTTTGAAGCTTTTAGCTTTAGTCCGAAAAGACACGCCACTTTGAAGAGTTTTTTTATGCCCATTTAATTATCAACGACAATTGGCCCGTGAGATGTATAAAAAGAAACTGATCACCCAGATTATTCTTTCAATTTTAACAAACTTTTGAGCATTCTTATTCTTGTAGAAACAATTCAAAAACTTGCTATTTGGTTGTTTCATTTGCCTATTGTATCCTAGAAGTAATTTGCCACAAACTCGGTTAGTAAGTAGTGGGGGCAAATAACACTTTAAGGAAAGTGTCCTACACGCCTTAGACTTGTTGTATTCCCTTCAAAGTTGTATAATACAAAAATCTCGTATCTTTCGCTTTCCTCCAATTTCTATTTCGTGTCTGGTTCATACCCGGTTATATTATATCTTCAACAATCTTAAAGTGTTATTTGAGTTTTTATGGAGTCCACTCAAGAATCCACAATCAAAGTGATAAATCAAAACTTTGTGAAGTTGGACCGGCTGGATGGCACAAGCACCAACTTTAATCGTTGGAAGGGCAAATTGATATTTTTCCTAACTGCTCTCAAGGTTGCCTACGTTCTCAATCCGTATCTTCCAGAAATCTCTCCACCAAAAGATGACAAATCTATCGAAGTGAAGAAACAAAGGGAGAAGCGTCAAGAGGATGAAGTGATGTGTAAGGGTCATATTCTCAATACCTTGTCAGACACCCTTTACGATTTATTCACCACTGTGAAGAGTCCGAGGGAAATCTGGGCAACACTTGAACGTGAATATGCATCACAAAGCAATGAGCATATAAGTTTTTAATTAAAAAGTATTTTGAATTCAAGCTTGGCGATTCTTCTTCTCTTATGGATCAAATTCATAATTTGCAAGTGATAGTTTCAAAACTTAAAGACTATGGGGTGGAAATTTCAGAATCTACGCAAGTAGGTGCGATAATTGCTAAAGTACTTTCTTCTTGGAATGATTATCAAAAGAAATTACTTCATACTTCTGAAATTTTGACCATATCTAGTGTTTTGAAACATCTAAGAATTGAAGAAGGTGCTAGGATTCTTTATAAGAAAGATTTTGATAGTGATCCTAGAGTGAATATGGTTCATGAGAAGAAGTTTAAGAATAAAAGAAAGAATTCTGAAAATGCTGATTCTATAAACAAGAAAAAGAAAAACAGAGTTTGCTATAATTGTGGTAGAAAGGCCACTATAAGGCTGAGTGCAAATCCAACAAGACGCAAAAAGTTGATTTTGCTAATACTTCTAGTGCTAATCTTTTTGAAGATGCTACATAATTTATAGCAATGTTATCTCTTGGTACTGTGACTGAACTCCACTTGGCTACACCAACCTCTTCTAAGGATTGGTGGTATGATTTCGGTGCAGCCATTCATGTTTGCACTTTGCAATGACAAGGAACAATTCAAGAACTATAAAATTCTAGATGGACAACAAGTAGTTATGGCAAATGGTGTAAGGGCCAAGGTGCTTGGCAGAGGAGATGTTCATTTGGACTTCACATCCGGCAAGAAGATAATAATCACTAATGTGCTTCATGTTCCAGATGTTGTGAAGAATCTTGTCTCTGCGGATGTTCTTAATAAGAAAGGGTTAAAGGTTGTACTAGAGTCTAATAATGTAATCTTGTCTAAGAATGTTGTATTTGTTGGAAAGGGACATTCTTGTAATAGACTGTTTAAATTGAGTATCAATAAAGTTAATATTTCTCTTTATTTGATTGATTCTTCTTATTCTTTGTGACATGGTAGATTAGCACATGTTAGTCATAGAGTTTTGAATTACATGTCTAAAAATGGATTTATCTCCTATAATGACTATGCGAATAAGAAGTGTGAAACTTGTGTTCAAGCAAAAATTACAAGATTACCTTTTCCTAAAGTTGAAAGAAACACACAATTGCTTGATCTTATACATTCCAATGTGTGTGAACTTTGGTGAATTCCATGCTCTTAAGTTCAAGTTTGCCAAACAATTTGTGGGGTGAAGCTTTGTTAGCCGCTTGTCATGTTCATAATCGAATTCCTTCTATAAGGGACTAAAGTGTCCCCATATGAGTTATGGAAAGGAAAAAAACCAAACATATCTTACTTAAAAGTTTGGGGTTGTATAGCTTATTATAGAGTTCCAGATAATAAAAGAACCAAGTTGGGACCTAAAGCACTTAAAAGTGCTTTTGTTGGCTATGATGAAAATTCTAAAGCTTATAGATTGCTAGATCTTGATACTAAAGTAATAGTTGAATCAAGAGATGTTGAGTTCCTTGAGGATAAGTTTCTCAAAGATTCAATGGTGAATGTGAATCCATCACAAGTGCCTAGTTTATCTCAAACTGCAGCTTCTAGTTAACTTAAAATAAAAGAAATTGACACTCCTATTGAACCTAGTAGAAGTCAAAGACAAAGGAAGGAAAAAGAACTTTCTTTCGATTTTATGTCCTATCAAGCTATTGTCTTACTTGTGGAAGGTAATAGGAACTCTCTACTTAATAAAACACCAATTTTATTTAGTGTAGAGGATGATCTTAAAACATTTAGTGAGGCTATGAAATCTAGAGATGCTGCATTTTGGAAAGAAGCGGTAAATGATGAAATGGATTCAATATTGTCTAACAATACTTGGATTCTAGTTGATTTACTTCAAGGTTCAAAACCAATAGGCTGTAAATAGGTATTTAGTAGGAAGTACGCCACAAATGGAACTATTCTAACTTATAAAGCAAGGCTAGTAGCTAACAGATTTAAACAAAAAGAAGGAGTCGGTTACTTTGACACGTATATGCCGGTTGCTAGGATCACCTCAGTTAGAGTACTTCTTGCTTTAGCTTCTATATATAATATGCATGTACATCAAATGGATGTAAAAATAGTTTTTCTAAATGGTAATTTAGATGAGGATGTGTACATGGAATAACCAGAAGGCTTTGTGCTACCTGTTAATGAACATAAAGTGTGTAAGCTAGTTAAGTCTTTGTATGGACTAAAACAAGCTCCTAAGCAGTGGCATGAAAAATTTGAATCTGTATGACTCTCAAGTGGATTTAGGTATAATAATGCTGATAAGTGCATTTATTCTAAATTCAAAGAAGAGTATGGTGTGATTATTTGCCTTTATGTGGATGACATGCTTATTATTAGTATTACTTTAAAAGGTGTAATTGATACTAAGAAGTATCTTTCTTATAAGTTCAAGATGAAAGATCTTGGTGAAGTTGATACAATCTTAGGTATTAAAGTTAAGAAACATAGTGGGGATTTCGCTCTTTCACAAGCACATTATGTTGATAAAATCTTAAAGAAGTATCAACATTTGAATGTGAAAGAAGCTAGTACTCCTTTTGATCCTAGCTTTAAGTTATATGAAAATTATGGCAATCCAATAGCTCAGCTCGATGTATGCAATGAGTTGCACAAGGCTAGATATTTCATATTCTGTTTGTAGACTTGCCAGATATACTAAAAATCCTGGTAGGGATCATTAGAGAGCTGTGACAAGAGTTCTTAGATCTCTTAAAAAGACTAAAGATTAGGACTCTACTATAATAACTTTCCAAATGTACTAGAAGGTTATTCTGATGCTAGTTGGATTACTAGCATAAGTGATCAAAAACCTACCAGTGGTTGGGTGTTTATGCTCGATGGTGGTGTAGTTTCTTGGGCTTCAAAGAAACAAACAGTAATTACACACTCCACCATGGAAGCTGAATTTATTGCTTTATCTTCAGCTTGTAAGGAGGCAGAATGGCTTAGAGATTTATTGCTTGATATAGATCTGTGGCCTCGTCCAATACCACCACGACTTTATATTGTGATAGTGAGGCTACTATGTCTAGAGCATTGAATAAAGTATACAACAGTAAATCTAGACATATAAGCCTAAGGCACACATTTATTAGAGAAATGCTTAATAATAATGTTGTCACTATTGTGTTCGTTAGAACTTATAATAATTTGGCGGATCCGTTGACCAAACCTTTAGCTAGGGTTTTGGTGAATTCGACAACATCAGGGATGGGATTAAAACCCCTGATCTATAATCACTAGTGATGGTAACTCAACCTTCTAGTACGTACCCCTAGATTGAAAGGTTTAAAGGGTAAAAACAAGTTGCTAAGTGATTGTGAGCACCTAAGTAAGTGTATACCATTCCAAGTATAAGGTGCATATTTTGTTACTCTTAAGTGAGCAGGTTGAGAGTTAATTCTTAATGGAATTATTTCATCGTGTTTTATTTATGTATAATTAAATAAAACTTGAAATAACTTCCACCTATATGATCATAAGAAGTGGTGCCGCTTCTAGCAAAAGTTTAGGGTGATCTTTTGTACATGATCATGAACTAGGATGAGCACATGACCGGTAATAGTGCTAAAGATATTTGTGAATAAAAGAATGCAGTTGATAGTTCATGTGTGAAATATTTCTAATCTACTTTGAGTGTTGGTTTAAGCAACCTAGCCACCAATGACTTAATTTAGACTCGTGAATTATTTACACTAAAGAACAGTTTAAAACGAAAGTTACTTTTCTTATGCATGATATCTATGAATGTTTGTTTGAAATTATATTACAAACTAATTGAGGGAATGTTAAAATATATATATATATATATTTATATATATTTATGTAGTTAGTAATAAAGTTAGTCAACAAAAGTTTATTTTGGATTTACGTGTCATGTGCTTAGTGCAATAAACATGTGGCAAGAATTCCAAGCAAAAGGTTGCAACTCCTCACTTTGGTACTAACTAATCAATTACATCTCTTAGCCTTATTAGTGACTTTATGAAGAGTTGTTTGAAGCTTTCAGCTTTAGTCCGAAAAGACAACGCCACTTTGAAGAGTTTTTTGATGCCCGTTTAATTATCAACGACAATTGGCCCGTGAGATGTATAAAAAGAAATTGATCAGCCAGATTCTTTCAATTTTAACAAACTTTTGAGCATTCTTATTCTTGTAGAAGCAATCCAAAAACTTGGTCTTTGGTTATTTCATTAGTCTATACTATCCTAGAAGTAATTTTCCACAAACTCGGTTAACAAGTAGTGGAGGCAAATAACACTTTAAGGAAAGTGTCCTACATGCCTTAGATTTGTTGTATTCCCTTCAAAGTTGTATAATACAAAATATCTCGCATCGTTCGCTTTCCTCCAATTTCTATTTCGTGTCTTGTTCATACCCGGTTATTTTATATCTTCAACATTCTCGATTTTTTGATGCATTATATTAGTTGTCCTCATGGAATCATCCACAATCCACCTCCCACCCAAAATAGACTCCAATTCGAACACAAGGACAATTTCTTCGACTTGTTCATCATTATCTACGCCATCATCATCATAGATTTCAACATACGAAATAATATTTTCCACGAATTGACATTGGTGATTATTAGAATATGAGTTGAGAAAATTAATGATGTCCTGTTATGCGTCATAATTATCTTGTTGTGTCCATTTGATATGAGCCATTTTAGAGATTGAATTAATTTTGAAGGATTCTAATGAATAATACCATATTAAGTGTTTGTTCATGATATGAAATTTATATAGAGAGCAGTCTAATTTGAGAGGGACTAGGATTTTAGTTATATCACAATTTGTATTGTAGTCGTCTTATTTTTCTTGCAACTGAGATTTTTCTCTTATATGAGTTTCTTTCTTTTTTTAATAAATAGTATTCATTTTTATTATATCTTGATTCTTGGGAATGAAGAAAAAGGATAAATATAAAAGAATATATATATATAATAACCAAGTCACTAACAATTAATAATCAAAAAAATTTTCCACCCAAAATGCCTTTCTAGAATTAGTAAATTATTATAATTACATGTAATATTAATTTTGGTAATTAGTAAATTAATTCTGGAAAATCTATGTGTATATAATAACAAAGCATTATATAAAAAAAAGCTTTCTAAATATGTGTGTGTACTTGCATTAATTATTATTTTTGTCTTTTTGCCTTTTTATTTTTCTTTGTAAAATTTTAATAATTTTTTTTTGTTTTTTATTCCTTTTTGTCGTGTATTATATCAAATTAATCCTCCTTTTACGATCATCAGTTTGACACACATATTACATATATAAAATAAAAACAAGCATAAAAAATATAAGATATATTTACTAAAAACTTATTTTGTTTTGGACTACTGTAATTATACATTTGGGCTATGTGACATGTATTTGTAAATTCATGTATTTTGATATTTTGTGATATATGTATAGTTGTTATGTGGGCTTAGCCCATTTTTCATAATTATATAAATTATATTGAAGTTTATTAAATTCAATTAAAAATACTTATTTTTATTGAAAAATATATTTTTTCAAAAACAAATTGAAAAATATATCATAATATGTATCTAAATATTATATATATCACATGTATCCATATATAGAATTATATATTTATGTAATAATAAAATAAATTTACATTTCAAATAAAATTATATTCATAATAGTATTTTATATATAGAAAATTATTTTTAATATTTATTAACGTACTTTTTGTGTTAATATATTTTTATATTCAACTTTTAAAGTCATATATTTGGACTATTAGATATGAATTTGGTTGTTTGATACTTTTTTTGACATCTGTGTATATATAAAAATATAATAAGTCTTATATTTTTTGAAATATTTTATTTTTCCATAAAATTATGCTACCAAATATAAAACATGATTTTGTTATATATATATATATATATATATATATATAATAAGAAAGACACTTATAAATACTATCTCAAAATAGTGAAAATATGAATGCACCATGTAACGTCAAATTTGGTAATTAGTGAAGTAATGGTGGGAAATATATGATTAAAAATCGGACCAACACTTATTGACTCATAGTCAAAGTAAGTTCGTTAAGATATTAATCTTTAATTACAGTTGTTGGAACAAATATTTTATTATGATAAATTTATGATCTAATTTTTTACACTCTGAATATTTGATTGATTGCAATCCAATTCCGCTGATACAAAACTAAAATCAACCACTGAATAATTTATGTCGAGAATTATGTAAATCTAATGCTGATGGGTTTTTAATTTACAGTGGAACGTAGATATGTGATTATAGTATTTCAGATATACAAAACTTTTAAAAGTATAACATATAAATATTGACAATAAGCAAAGTTTAATATACATGTTGGCGTTATGCTTTATTAAACTAATCGGATAATAATATATCATCTTCTCAAAAACTGAATTGAATTACCTTAAAAGATGAATAATGAAATTTATAATTAAAACTAAAGCATAAGATAAACATATAAAATTATTACACTGTTGAACAATAAATTAATCAAGAAACAAAAATATCCAAAAACAAATACTAGAAAGTAAAATCATCATAATGTTACAAAATATAAAATAATTAATTTTTTTTATTATTCTCATTAGTTCTCCTACAAAGAACCCAATTTCCAGTCATGGTCAATTATATGTTGTTGTTTCACGAGTCACATATCATAAGACTTTGAAAATATTAGCTTATGATGACTATAAAATAAAACCAAACAAACGAATAATGTCGTGTACAAAGAAGTATTCCAAAAATTTATAATTTTGAAATGTGGTGATTTAACTTGATTTGTTTGAAGTTTGTATTGGACGTTTTTATATTCATTAATATTGTAACTCTTATATGGATACAATTATCGTGCCTTGATGCAACGCACCCCGTGCATTGCACGGACAAAAGACTAGTATTAGTAATCATGAAATAATAATAATAAATTATTTATAAATAATCTTTGAAGTTTGAGCAAATGCTACAACCTTCATAATGCATGTTGCGAGAATGTTGTCCAGAGACCAAGCTTCTTTGAAATTTGCTCTGTAAATGTCACAATATTAACTTTTCTATGCCTCAGCGTTATATTATAATTTACAAAAAAAAAAGATATTACAAACTACCAATGTCACACTCACAATATTCCTTCCGATGTCGCGATACTACTCACACAATTCACTACCATTTGCACTTTCCTATAGGCATTTCAGAAATAACATTTAATAATCAAACATGAATTACTTTCTAAACATTTTAATTGATGACACCCCCTAAAAAATAATCATCTCATTTTCTTTGTAAAGTTGACCTTGACACTCAACACATATCTCAAGCTCTTTATCTCTACTCTAGCTCCCACATCACTATCCTTATTTTTAAGTACTTTGACATTATTTTTCCAGACAAACCATCATCAGCCAAACTCGTTCTAATCAAAGGATTCTCAATTTCTAAAAGATCCCAAATAAAATCCAAAATTTTAATTTCTAAAAGAATATCAAGGAATAAAATGCCTATATTTTCTTCAGTCCAGTCGGGCCCCAACTCACCATCACTTCTTAAATTTTCAAGATCTCGATGAATTGCAAGATGCAAAGCATCATCATATTTTTGATCAATCATTTAAAAAAAATGAGAACCGTCTCACTTCTCGATTTCTTGATGCATTACATTATCTATCCTCAAGGCATCATCCATAGTCCACCTCCTACGCAAAACAGACTCCAATTCAGACACATGAACAATTTATTTAACTTGTTCATCATTATCTATACCACCACCATCATCGATTTCAATAGACGAAATAATATTTCTGACGAATTGACATTGGTGGTTCTCAGAATATGCGTCATAATTATCTTGATGTGTCAATTTGGTATGAGCCATTTTCGAGACTGAATTAATTTTTAAAGGACTAATGGAATAATACGATATTATGGGGTTGTTCATGATATGAAATTTATAGAGAGAGCAGTCTAATGTGAGATAGACTAGGATTTTATCACAATTTGTATCGGAGTTGTTTTCTTTTCCTTGGTGAATGAGATTTTCCTGATAGATGAGTTTTCCAAATAATATTCGTTAATAAATTATATCTTGATTCTTTGGAATGATAAAAAAAGGATAAAATATAAAAGAAAAAATATTAGTAAACATTAAATAACATTACAAAGTAATTGATAAATAGCCTTTGAAATTTGAATAAATGTCACGACATTCATAATGTATGCTGCGAGTTTGTTGTCCAGAGACAAAGCTTTGAAACTTCCTCTGTAAATATCGCAACATTAATTTCCTATGCTACAACATTATATTACAAGTTACAAAGGCATGATATTAAAAACTGCCAATGTCAAAACTCACAACATTCGCTTCCGATGTCGCTGTAAAACTTATACGATTCACTACAATTGACACTTTCCAATAAGCGTTTCATAAACAACATTTAATAACCAAACATGACTAACTTTCTAAGCGTTTTAATTGATGACATCCCCTTAAAATAATCGTCTCATTTTCTTCGTAAAGTTAACTTTGACACATAACACATATTTCTAGTTTTTTTTATGTCTAGCTCCCTCATTTCAACCCCTTATTTTTAAGTACTTTGACATTATTTCTTTAGACAAACCATTATCAGATAAACTCATACTAATCAAAGGATTCTCAATTTTTAGAGATCCCAAATAAAAATCAAAATTTTCAATTTCTAAAAGAATATCATGGAATAAAATGCCCACATTGTCTTCAGTCCAGTCGGGTAGGTCCCCAACTACCATTACTTATTAAATTTTCAACATCTCAATGAATTGCAAGATGCAAAATATCATCGAATTTTTTTTATCATTCATTACATCAAGAACCACCTCAGTTCTTGATTTCTTGATGCATTATATTGGCTATCCTCATGGAATAATCCACAGTCCACCTTCTACCCAAAGCAGACTCCAATTTGGACTTGTGGACAGTTTCTTCGACTTGTTCATCATTACATATGCCACCATCATTATCGATTTCAATTTTCAATAGACAAAACAATGTTTTGATGAATTGACATTGGTGATTGTCAGAATATGAGTTGGGAAAATTAATGATCATGTTCTACGTCATAATTATCTTGTCGTGTCCACTTGGTATGAGCCATTTTCGAGATTAAATTAATTTTGAAAGATTCTAATGAATAATATGATAGTATATAGTTGTTCATTATATGAAATTTATAGATCTAGAGAGCAATCTAATTTGAGAGGGACTAGGATTTTAGTTCTATCATAATTTATATTGTAGTCGATTTTCTTTCTTTAGCAAATGAAGTTTTCGTGCTATATGAGTTTCCTTCTTTTTAGTAATATTCATTTTAAAATTGTATCTTGATTCTTGGGATTGATAATAAATGATGAATGATAAAAGAAAAAATATTAGTAAATATTAAATAATACTAAAAGTATTTTATAAATAATATTTGAAGTTTGAACAAATGTCGCGACATTCATGAATGCTGTAAGTATGTTGTCCAGAGACCAAGTTTTAAACTTTTCTTCGTGAATTTCGCTACATTAATTGTTAGAAAAATATTTTTATCAAGATTTTGATGATTTTGTTTAAATGAGTTTTTATACCAAAACTATGTTAATAAATGTTGTCCAAATACTTCTAAATGATTTAAAATATATTTAGCTAATTTTTGGAGTATTTCTAAGAATTTATTTTTCGATAAAAATGGACAACATTTTTGATGGTTTTGTTTAAATTGGTTTTTGCACCAAAACAATGTTTATAAATGTTGTCCAAATACTCCCTAGTGATTTAAAATGTTTTTACTAATTTTTTGGAGTATTTCTTGAAGTTTATTTTTGACAAAAATCGGACAACATTTAAAATTGGAGGTCGACCGGTCGCCCAAAACGTCGACCGGTACCTGAAGAACTCAAAATTGAAACAGAACTCACTGGGCCAAGAAAATTGAAGAGGGGGACCGGTCCAGCAGGGGGCCGACCGGTCCCACCCCCATGTCGACCGGTCGACCCCCCCTTCGACCTGTACCTGGATCGCACTATTTTTTCAAAACGTTCGAAATCTTATTACAGGGCAACCGGTCGCCCTATGTTATTTTTGACAGCAAAAATTCCAACCGTTGCAATCCTTATCAGCAAGATTTACTTTTCATTTTTGTATAATATTTCTACATCTTGTGATCCTCTTTTTGTAGACAAAAGTGAAGAGGAAGAAGCCTATGTTGGGAGCCTATGTTGGTGAAGACTTCCCTATAAATAGAGGATGAATTGAAGATACAAGACACAACACATACAAACAAAATACACAACAAAAAATCTGCAAATTGTTCAAGCTTTCATTTTTACATTCTTGTTGTAATAGCCTAAGTACTTTCACTTGCACATCTTTGAGGTCTAGGCTTTTTGATTCTTTATTACACTTGCACTCAATCTTTGTATTGGTTTCATAGAGTTGTAATCTTGAATTTTGTCCATTATTCAACACAAGACATCCTTGTGAGTATTCTTGTGGTAAGAATACTCTTGGGTGATCTAGGTGATAGGTGTTTGGAGAGTGTGGTACTCTTCAAAGGTGGTGAATGAAGATTGTGGTAATCTTGTTGAAGGTGTTGTAAGAGGATTGTGGTAATCCTCAAGGTGTTGTATTAATTTTGGAAATTAATAAAATCTTTTTTTCTTTTTTGAAATCCATCCCGGAGATACTGGGGTGGTAGAGGATTAGGCCCTAGGTGGGTTGAACCTCTTTAAATCGACGAGTGTTGTTTAATTTCCACACTTACATTCTTGTCATTTATTTGTTCATTCGAAAAAGAGGGCGATTTGCAAAAAATCGGCACAATCTATTCACCCCCCATCTAGATTATCGTAGCCACTTGGACTAACAAGTGGTATCAAAGCCAAACTCTTTGGCTAGCTCGTTCCGAGTAAAGAGGAAAGATCCATGGCTACGAATGAAGCTTATCTCACCACCGGCGCCTCCACCAATAAGCCACCACTATTCGACGCCAACAACTACGCATTTTGGAAAGACCGCATGGAGTGCTCTCTACAAGGATGCGGATTTGATATTTGGAATATGGTCATTGAAGGAGTTGCTCAACCAACAACAAAATTGGAGGATGGTACCACGACTCCCAAGCCGTTCAAGGAGTACGATGAAAATGACAAGAAGGCTTTCTCTCTAAACGGTAAGGCCTTAAATATTTTACATTGCTCTCTTACCGCCACCGAATATAATCGCATAAGAGGCATACGGTCGGCACATGAAGTTTGGGAAAAATTAGAAACCATCTATGAGGGCACAAAGAAAGTGAAGCAAGCAAGAAAAGCAATGCTTGTGAAAGACTTTGAAAATTTCAATATGCATGATGGTGAAAGCATATCAAAAATGGTGGAAAGGCTTGACAACATTGTCAATCCTCTTGTGGCTCTTGGAAAGGTCATCTCCGAAGAAGACAAGGTGACCAAGGTATTGAACGCCCTTCCCAGCTCATGGTCCGAAAAGTTGACGGCAATCACGGAAGCTCAAAATCTTAAGACACTCAAGTTTGATGAGCTCATTGGGAACCTCCTCATTTATAAAGTACATCTCAAGGAGAGAAAAAATTCTCAACCATCCACCTCTAAACCGGGTACGCAAAATATTATTAAAGGTTTAGCATCTTCTTCTAATAATATTTATTATGCTAGTGATGAGGATGATGAAGAAACGCCGGCTCTTGTTAGAAAATTTGCAAAATTTGTAAACAAAAATAAAGTAAGAAAGCCTAGAGATAATTCTTGTTTCAAATGCGGAAAATCCGGGCACTACATAGCCGATTGCCCAAAATTAGCGGAAGATGAACAAAAGAAGAAAAAACCTTTTCCGAAAAAGAAGGCGTTAAATGCAGACGTCAAAACTTGGGATGAATTACTTGAAACAACCGATGAGGAAGGAGAATCCGAACATGGTCTTATGGCCATAGACGATGAAAATACCGAGGTACGCTCTAATGCTTCATCTTCTTCCCTAGTTGATGAATTACAATGTGATTTGATGAATTGCAAAATGAGTTTCAAAATTTGATTGTTAAATACAAGAATTTGAAAAAGGAGCATAAAGAGCTTAAACTAGAAAAAGATAAATTATTTACTTCATATGATTCTCTTGATAAGGCTCATGCTATTACTCTTACTATGGTCCGTACTCTTGAAACTGAAAAACAAACGCTCACAAATGATATTGAAAATTTGAAAAAGGATGTGCATCGATTCAATTTAAGTACGGATAAAGTCATAAAAAATTTAGATGCACAAAGAGGTGAGCATTCTAAATTAGGACTTGGTTACAAACCTTTTCAAAATGATTTTAAGAAAAAAGACCAAGGTCCAACCTTTGTACGTCTTTAGTAGTCCTCGTATTATTACTTGTTTTTATTGTGGTAAGAATGGACACTATGCTAGCAATTGTAAATTGAAGAATAATTTTAGCTATTATTGGAGACCTAAAGGTCTCAAGGCTAACCCCCATGGACCCCAAAATTATAGGGTACCTAAAAATAATTCCTTTGTAGGTTATAGGGGCTATAACAACAATGGAAGATTCAAAATGGCTCGTGGACAACGGATGTTCACGCCATATGACCGGAAAGAGAGAACTTTTTACCAACATCAAGCTCCAAGAAGAGGGTATGGTCATGTTCGGCAATGGCAAAGGAATAATTCTTGGAAATGGAGAAATTGGTAACTCTTCTTTCTCTCTTAGTAATGTTCTTTTAGTAGAAGGGCTTAAGTTCAATTTGATAAGTGTTAGCCAACTTTGTGATTCAAATTATAATGTTGTTTTTAATAAAGAAAAATGCCTTATTTCCAAAAATGATAAAATTATTTGTGAAGCAATTAGAAAAAGGCAATCTTTACAAAATTTGTACAAGTGATTTGGTTAGTCAAAATGTTTCTTGTCTTGTCGCCAATAATGATTTAACTAGTTTATGGCATAGGCGACTTGGACATGTTGGATACAAAAATTTGCAAACTATTTACAAAAACCAACATGTAAAAGGACTACCCAAATTGAATTTTGAAAATCTTGGCTTATGTGACACTTGTCAAAAGAACAAATTAGTTAAGAGTAGTTTTAAGCCCAAAAATGAAATTTCCACTACCAAACCCCTACAAATGCTTCATCTTGATTTGTATGGGGATATTGGTACGGTAAGTCTAAGTGGAAAACATTACACTTTTGTTATAGTTGATGATTTTTCTAGATATACTTGGGCTCTATTTCTTACAAATAAAAGCGATGCCGTTAATGAGTTTGTTAAGTTGTGTAGACTTATTGAAAATGAAAAGGAAGATACTATTAAGTCTACTCGAAGTGATCAATGTGGAGAATTTGACGGCGAATTTAGAGTCTTTTGTGAAACCAAGGGATATAGTCATAATTTTTCGGCTCCAAGGACACCTCAACAAAATGGAGTAGCCGAAAGGAAGAATCGGACACTTCAAGAAATGAGTCGGTCCATGCTAAATGAATTTTCAATTCCAAAATATTTTTGGGCCGAAGCCGTAAGTACCGCTTGCTATGTCATTAATCGAGTTTATATTCGTCCTAAAATGAATAAAACTACATATGAGCTTTGGAAAGGAAGAACTCCAAATATTAGTTATTTCAAAATATTTGGATGTAAATGTTTTATTTTGAATACTAAGGATCAATTAGACAAACTTGATCTTAAGGTCGATGAAGGAATATTTATGGGGTATTCAACCAAGAGCAAAGCATATCGGGTTTACAATAAGACTAGTGGGGTTGTTGAAGAATCCATCCATGTCAAATTCTGTAGGTCCCAAGGGGTGTGAGTGTAAGGTTTAGAAGGGGGGGTTGAATAAACCTTACCAACTTTTCGATTTAGTCCTTTTAAATATTCAGAGTTAATACTTCACAGCTGAGTCCTTGATGGACATCTAAGTTAGTTTTTTTTTTTTTTTAAAATGGAAAGATATATTAGATTAAAATTGCTGGAAATCGTCCAGCAGCGATTGACAAAGGGGCTCCGGGAGGTGGTCCCAGAGGAATAAATCAGACATCATAGTTTTCGCATAGTTTGCAAGTGAATGAGCGACAAAATTGAAAGATCTACGTAGCCAAAAAATGCCTTTAAGAGGTACAACTCTTTTAAGGTCAATGATGTCCTGAACAATTCCCGAAGATGCTGAGGAGCTCGAAACCTGTTCATTTGCAGCAAGTATCACTTGTGTCGCGTCGCCAAAAATCGAGAGAGGCCCGATATTTAATTTTTCAGCAAGTTTGATAGCTTCCTTGAGGGCGAGACACTCCGCAACTTCCGAATCAACAATACCCAGGAATTTTTTAGAAATGCCCTCCACAAAATGGCCCCTGTCATTGAAAACCGCTACTCCAATGCCACAGCAACGCGAGTGCACTGCAACAGCCCCATCAAAACAGATGCAGGGGAGATTTTCAAGAGGGTTTAGATTGAGGGGGTGTGCCAAAGAAGCAGGGAGCACTTCTGGGTTACACTCAGCAAGATTAAAGTCTCTCAAGATGGAGTGTGCAGCCGTGATAACTGAAGTAGGATCCATAGGGGTGCCTTCAAATTTTCGTTTATTTCTGTAATACCAAATCAAACAGGAGAGGGCAGTGAAGAGGTTTCCGACATCCTCAGGAGAGTAGAGGATCACATCTTGGAACCAAGATGAGAAACTCGATTGCATGAAGCGGAAGATAATATCTGAGATGCCGGTGCACTGCCAAATCTGTTCAGCGAAACGACAAAAAAAGAAAATATGGTTGGCATCTTCTGGGAGTGAGCAGAGGGAGCAAATATCCGAGGAGACGATGTGATGATTATCAAGAAAATCAACAGTGACCAGGGCTTCAGACGAACAGCGCCAAGCAAATAACTTAAACCGGGACCTTCAAATTCCAAATTTTCTTCCAAACCGGGTTGACGGACGATCCCGAAGGGAGAGAGTGCTGAAAATCAAAGTGATAGGAGCCGGAGTTTAAGATCTCGTGATATGCCGATTTTACGGAAAACTTACCATTTTTATTTGGGTGCCAACACCAAAGATCATCAGAATGACACGCGCTAATAGGTATGGATAGAATGAGAGATGCCTCTTCATAGTTGAACATGTCGCGAATAATATCAACCCGCCAACAAGAGTTATTAACATCAATGAGGGAACTTACTGTGGCGTTTAAATCCTTAATCATACCAAGGGGATGCGCAAAAAAAATCATATTTGCGAGGGATCCAAGGGTCCAACCATATGCGAGTTGAGGTTCCGGCGCGGATAAGGCGGCGGGCTCCAAGGCAAATGGCTGGGCGGCTCTCAAGAATACTACGCCAACTCCATGAGGGTCTAGAACCAAGGCGTGCACTGAGGAAGTTTCCATTCGGATAATATTTGGCACGAAGGAGACGAGCAAGGAGCGAATAGGGCCTGGTAAGAAGCCTCCAAGCCTGTTTTGCGAGTAATACAAGGTTGAAGGCTCGGAGGTGTCTATATCCGAGGCCTCCCTGTTCCTTTTTTCGCGCAATTTTTTTCCAAGATAACCAATGAATATTCTTTCTATCAGCAGCACCACCCCAAAGGTAATTCGCCGACATTGATTGTATTTTTTCAAGGATCGAATCTGGAATTCTGAAGCAAGACATGGCATATGATGGGATAACCTGGATAACCGTTTTTACGAGGATATCACGCCCTGCCTGAGATAGGGATTTTTCCTTCCATCCCGCGATGCGTTTTCACACACGATCTTGAATAGACGAGAATACCTCTCTTTTGCTTTTCCCAATAATTGATGGAAGTCCAAGATATTTTCCATGCGATTGTACAATCGGAATGTCAAGAATATTGGAGATTTGAAGTGCAAGAGCAGGATTAATATTCGGGCTAAAAAGAACTCCAGATTTTTCATAATTAATGCATTGACCCGAAGCCTTTTCGAATAAGTCAATTGCAAATTTCAGATTTTGAGCTTCTTGAACAGTAGCATTTCCAAATAACAGCGTATCATCGGCGAAGAAGAGATGGGAAATGCTTGGGGCGTGCTTGTTAATTCTGATGCCGTGGATTTTTCCGGCTGCTTGAAGATCCTGCAAAATACAAGAAAAAACCTTGGCGCAAATGATGAATAAATAAGGAGAAATGGGATCGCCTTGGCGAATCCCTCGATGTGGAGTGACAGACCCAAATTGGGTACCATTTAATAAGAAGGAAAATGAAGTCGTAGAGATGCAATTTTTTATAAGATCGACAAAAGCGTGGGGGAATCCTAGGGCTTTCAGGACCTCATAAACAAAAGACCACTCAACTCTATCAAAAGCCTTACTCATATCAAGTTTAATAGACATATGACCCAAATTACCCGTAGTGCGCTTTTTCATAGAATGGTGCAATTCATAGGCTACAAGGATGTTGTCTGTAATGAGGCGATTAGGGAGAAAGGATGATTGGGTTTCAGAAATGATGGAGCTAAGGATAGGGCGCATGCGGTTAGAGATGGCTTTAGAGGCAATACGGTAAGCAACATTACACAAACTTATTGGGCGAAATTGCGAAACAAACTCAGGTTTTATGATTTTTGGAATAAGCACTAAATGCGTGAAATTCATATCAGTAAAGAGTTTATTATGATTGAGAAAAGCAAGAACAGAATCAGAAACATCTTTACCAACAATGGACCAGAATTTTTGGAAAAAGATCGGGCTCATACCGTCGGGTCCAGGGGATTTGTACGGGTGCATATGTTTGACAGCTTTTGCAACCTCAGTCGTGGTGTATGGTCTCGTCAAATAATTCGCCATTTCTGGAGTGACCCGAGATCGAAGTCTGTGAAGTGCTTGCCAAATATCGTGCATCGACGGGGAAACAGATGAGAAGATATTTTCAAAGTACTGCATAATAAGTCTCTCAATGTTTGCTGAGTCAGAATGTGTTTGCCCCTGTTCATCTTTGAGAGAATCAATATGATTGACCTCTTTGCGTTTGGAAGCATGTGCATGAAAATATGAGGTATTACGATCCCCATTTTTATACCAATGATGCTTTGCACGTTGTTTCCACTTTAAGTCATTTAATTCGAGGAGCAAATCGAGTTGTTCATGGAGTATACGAAGCCGAGAATGGACAGACTCGGTAATGATCCCTTTTTCAAGAGCGGAAATATCAGTCTTGATGCTTTTAATTCTATCTGAGAGATCGCCAAAAGTGTTTCGGTTCCAACGGAGTAATCCCGTGAGGCAATGATTCATTTTGGAGTGGAGATCTCCTGAAGAAGTCGACCACTACTCTTGGATAATTTTATGGCAGTCATTGCTTTTAATCCAAAAAGCTTCAAAACGGGGAGGTTTACGTTTAGGAGGGTGACGTGATGGTTGGGGGGGTTCAAAATGAGCAAGGATGGGCAAGTGGTCTGAGGTGAAAGAAGGGATATGGTGGATTTTATGATGGGGGAAAGACGCATGGAATGACGGGTTGCAAAGTGCGCGATCAAGCTGCCCACGTTGCGTGAAGGGGTGGACAGATAGGCGACTCCAGGTGAAACGGGGGCCAAAATAACCCATGTCACTAAGCTCACAGACATCGATTGCCTCACGGAATAGGGATATCTGCCATTGAGCACGGGGCCGGGTTCCAGAGAATTCCTTTTGTAGCAACACCTCATTGAAGTCTCCAATACAAATCCAAGGCTCATTTAAGGGGGATGAGAGATTTTTAAAATTATTCCAAAAATTTCGACGAAGCGCAACGTCTGGTTGCCCATAAACTCCCGTAACACGAAAAAATTTCCCGTAGAATTTCACATTTACGTCAATAAAACGGTCCGAGAAGCCACGGAGAGAGACATCGATATTCCGGCGCCATAATAAACCAAGCCCGCCGGAGCGACCAACTGATGAAACACAAACACCAAAAAGACCCAATGAATTTCTGATTTTCTCAAATTCTCGAACACAAAGTTTGGTCTCACAAAGAAAGACCAGACTTGGGGACTTATCGCGAATAAGTTCGCGGAGTTCTTGAACTGTTCGGGGGTTCTCAAGCCCCCGACAGTTCCAACTTAATATCCTCATGGTTCTTGGCGGGGCCGGCTCGCGAGCTCGGCCTCCGCCATTGAGTTCGACTCGTCACAATTATCAGCAGGGGGCATCTCAGAGTCAAAGGATGCTGCTTCAGACTGTCTCGGTTTTTTCCCCAGTATTTCAATCGGTATGATTTGCAGATCAGGGTTATCCCGGTTGAACATATTGAGTTTTCGCTTGGCACTCGAATTTGGGATAGGGATGTCAGCTATGGAGTTTCGAGAAATCCGTTTTTGAGCTTTGATAAATTTGCGGGCTAGTTTTTTTGCGGGGGAATCCATGAGCATGGGGACGTTTACAAGGAAAAGGCTGTTTGGGAGGCAAGTATTTGGAGATGGGTGGGGACGACCCGTAGTTTTGGAGGTTGCAGGGGATGGTGGGGTGGCGGTTTTGGTGGCGGGGGTAAGTGTTGAGAGCAAGTTGCTTGTGGAGGGTCGAGAGGGGGCTGGGAGATTAATGGGAGTAGAGGAAGTTTGAGGCGGCGGGGGTATAGAGGCCAGGACGATTGCATTGTGGGTGCAGGAAAGAGATTTTTCGATTTGGGGGTCGAGAGGTTGTGGAGGGGGGGTAAGATGTAGTTGGGAGTCGTAGCGGGTAATGGTGTTGCCCGAGTCGGGTACCGGAGGAGGAGATATTTTGGTTTGGTTTTCGAGAGGTGGCGGGGGGATAGTAGTGGGGCGTACTATAGTGGCATCCGAGAAGAGAGGTGTGTGGGACTCGGAGGGATCCAAAGCAGGGCGAAGAGGGGATGTTCGAGTGCACATATTTATCTATTGGGGTTGGGAAGAAGAATCAGCTTTTGGGCTGGTATGAGTTAAAGTGGGAGGGAGAGAGTGGTCGACTGTCGATTGGGTATGAGGTTGAGGGTTAGCAAAGTTTACGGGTGGTTGACGGCTCGATGCGAATGGGTTTGTAGTGGGGGGTGCTCTAAGCCAATTTCCAAATTGCAACTGTGAAGGATCGGTCTGACCGGAGAGAGCATAATCATCACATTCCTTTAGAATATGTCCGAGTTTTCCGTAGTGAAAGCAGAAGTCAGGAAGCCGCTCATATTTTAGCGTAATGAATCGATTCTGGAATTTTTCGTCTAGTTGAAGTATCCGGCATAGTGGTTTCTGAATATCAATCTCGACTTTTATTCGAAGAAATTTCCCTATGACTGATCCCGTCGCGTCCATATGGACATCAAGAAACTTTCCAATATAATTTCCGGCGTAAGACGCGAAGTTTTTAGACATAAGCCCCAACGGGAGATTGTGAAGCTGTATCCAGAATGGGCATTTGGATATGTTTATATCGGAGGAGACCAAATCCCCAGTGGCATCCTTTAGCAATAAGAGATGTCTTTCAAAGAGCCAAGGTGAACCCATAAGAACCCTTTTCTTGTCTGCAGCTGATTCAAAAGCAAAGAAGAAGACATTGTCCGCTAGAGGTTTGCATGAGAGTGGATTTTTTGGAGCCCATATCCGCTTGTATAGTGAAGCAACTTGATCGATATTTATGATACGGGGGGCTAAGATTTTTGCAACTAGACAGAGATTCACGTCGATTTGATCGAAGCCAAAGTCATCCGTTGCGAGAGGAGAGGCTTCCTTTTCCCCAAGGGAGAGCCGCTCGTACAGGTTACTCAAGTCCTCTGCCATGAGACGATATTTGGAAACACCAACAGATACCAATCCCGGGTCAGGGGAGAAGGGCCAGATATTTTCCGAGCTTGTACCCAAAAACCGAGTGCTGCAAAATCTGCCAAAACAAGAAAACAAAGAGAAATTAGTGAAAAGATAGAAGAAAGGACAGCAAAATAGAGGGAGGAACAGAGCATGAACGAAATCAACAGATTAATTCAGTAGAGTCATGAGAGGGAAAAGTTGCAGAGCTAGGTGAGGAAGGAGGCTTAGGAGGATGAAGGTGGGGGGCAGGCGTGAACCAAACATGGGAAAACCCAGGTCATGCGCCTAGGAACCCAAGACAATGCTCTAAGAGGAATCTCTCAGGGAGAGAAACTCTAGGACTCCTTTAAATGATTTGCCATACAGCTAAGTTAGTTAATCAACAGAGTTAGTTACTCACAGACTCGACTGAGCTGTTGATAGAATAACTCAGCTGTTTTGACTAAAGACTTAACTCGATTGTGATTTGTTTTATTGGAAGACTTTACACCCTTAAATTTGGTTTAGTACTTGGTTTTAGTACTTAGAGATTATCAAGTGGATAGCAAATTTATCAGCAGAGTTAAATAAATAAGGTGCAGAAATTAAAGTGCTGAAATGTAAATGACACGATAAGTTTTTATAGAGGTTCTGTAACGACCCCAAAATTTCTATAATAAAGTTTTACAAAATCATGATTACTAAAATATTATAAACATTTAACGAAAAATACTGCGGAAGCGTTTTAGTAAGACTGGAAGTAAATATTAGCAAACCAACCAATTGTAAATATTATCCCTAAAAGTAAACTGAAATAGGACTTGTCCGACTTTAAAATACAATACATCTCTAATCTAGGAATTTAAATTTATTAAGTTAAATTTCTTTTGAGCTTAAGCATCCTTCCCCAGCAAATCACCAAGCTCCCTCAGCCTGCAAGATTAGTTATAATAAGGGGTGAGTAACAACTCAGTGGGGACTAATTTATCTTAGCATAAAAAAAATTATATTGACAAAGAGGTAACATGTAACTTGTTTTACGTGGATTGACCCACGACTTGTTTAACGTGGATTGCTCCACGAAATAATGAATGTGTTTAACGTGAATTCCTCCACGAAATATCATGAGCCTGTAGACTAACTGTAATGTATCGTGTATCATAATGCGATAAACTCGAAAATAAAACATGTAACAATTGAGCAATGCGGTTGTATAGAAATAAAATCCCCACCTTGAAATGATGAACCGAGCAATTAAAGTTTGATGCGCTTCTGTCCTTAGTATCCTTGATTCTCTACGAACTCGACTCCTAGAAAAAAAAATAGCCTACTCTTAGAATTTAACTTATAACAAATATACCAATAATTATAATATATATATATATAAACATATAGATACATATATATAAGTCTGGCGTGTGTGTATGTAAACACATATAGTAATATGTTGTGCATGTGTGTATAGAAATACATAAAGAAAATCTAAAAGATTTTAAATATAAAGAAACATCAAATGGGTTCCACTGAGTGGATTTTTTTTAAAAAAAAAAAATCTGGAAACTGAAGAAGAATAAAAAGAGGAACATCTTGGTTTTGGCTAGAAGACAAATAGTAGTGGACAAATGTGGTCCCAATATCCATCACTCAATTCCATTTTCCCCCATTTCTCTTAATCTCCTTCTTTCCATTTCTCAGCCTCTCTGTCGAGCCATCTTTCTTCCTCTCTGTTTTCTTTTTCCTTTTTTTTCCTTATCTTTTCTTCTTTTCTCCCCAACACCACCACCGGCAAATCCAGTTCATCTCTCGCACATACGCACAGTACGTCGGATATACAGGCTGTCGCGATGGAACAACCCAAGAGTTGTGAAATCTGGGTTTTCACGTTGAATGAAAAATATGCGCGGCTCGGTGTATCGGATTTGAGGAACGAGAGAAGACAAATTGGAAAGAAGACACAGTGAATGTTGAGAAATTGTGAGAAATGAATAAGTCAGTTTACCTTCTCTCCCAAAATTTTGCAGACGTGAGAAAGAAGAAAAAAAAACGTCTCCCTGCATATGTCCTTGTGATTTCTTATTTATAGCTCCACAAATGCAACTGCAATTTCCATCGTGTCTAGAAAACTGATTGTAACTCCTCATTGTTGAGGGAGGTTGGCATATAACCATATATAACCATAGTGGTGGAGTGGAAGTTTTAGGAACGTGGGTTAAGAAATGTAATTTCTTGTACATATTTTTGAATCCTGATAAGTTAAACAGATCAGTCAAATGGGCTTGGGTTTACTAACTTTAGGGGCTTGAATATTGGATTAGGCCTTAAATAAAATAAATTAATGGTTTGGGCTAAATAAAAAAAAATATAAAAAGGAAAAGGTTTGGACTAAATTATTTTAATAGCCCAAAACGTCATATATCATTGATAGAATAAGAAAAAATTAAATAAAACTTGTGTATTTTAAAATGATAGCATTAATAGTTAGAAATTGATGTAAATTAACTAAAAAAAATGGTAAATAACTTATAATAGTAATTACGCTAATAACATAAAAATATAATATGACAAATTTTAAGGTGGGTGCTACAACCTACCCCGCTTGAAAATTTTCGTCCTTGAAATTTTAGTACGTACTGCCATCTAAGAACGTCGGATATTTGGCTCGTATCTCATCTTCTTGTTCCCATATAGCCTCATCTTTGTTATGTCGGTTCTATAGTATTTTAATCAAATTCACATTCTTGTTCCTCAGTTGTGAACCTTCTTGTCCAAGACCGCAAAAGGCATTTCCTCGTAAGTTAAATCCTTATTGACTTCCAAGGTCGAGTAATTTATAATATGACTCGGATCATGTACATATTTTCGCAGCATTGACACATGGAACACATTATGTACCGAAGCGAATTTGGGCGGTAAAGCCAATCGATAAGCTAGATCTCCGATTCGCTCAAGGATTTCAAATGGCCCCACAAATCACGGTCGGAGTTTTCCTCTCTTTCCAAATTGAATAATCCCTTTAATTGGTGCGACTTTCAAAAATACTTTTTCCCCAACTTCAAAATGCAGGTCCTTTCTATGCTTATCAACATACGACTCAGTCGGTCTTGAGCGATTTTAATTCTCTCTCGGATTTTTCTAATTTTTTCGACTGTTTCCTCCACTAATTCCGGTCCTAATATTTTTCTCTCACCAACCTCATCCCAATATAACGGGGATCTACACTTTCTCCCGTACAATGCTTCATACGGGGCCATCCCAATGGTAGCTTGGAAACTGTTATTATAAGCAAATTCCACCAAGGGTAATATTGTCTCCCAATTACTTCCATCATCTAGTACGCACGCCCTTAACATATCCTCGAGAATTTGAATCGTTCGTTCTGATTGGCCGTCTGATTGCGGATGATATGCAGTGCTGAACTTTAATCTCGTCCCCATTGCATTCTGCAAACTTTTCCAAAACTTAGATGTAAACCGAGTGTCTCTGTCCGACACTATCGTCACAGGAACTCCATGTAATCTTACTATCTCCTTGACATAAATCTGTGCGTACTGATCCATTCTGAATGTCATCTTTATCGGCAAAAAGTGTGCAGACTTTGTCACTCTATCGACAATGACCCATATTGCAGTATTTCCCTTAGTTGTTATAGGTAAGCCAACTACAAAATCCATTGTTATGTGCTCCCATTTCCATTCAGGGATTTCAAGTGGCTTAAGTAATCCAGAAGGTCGTTGATGTTCGGCCTTGACTTGTTGACATATCAAACAACTCTCCACAAATTTCCCTATGTCACTCTTCATTCCTCTCCACCAAAACATCCTCTTAAGATCTTGGTACATTTTTGTACCACCTGGGTGTGCTGTGTACGGCGTGCTGTGAGCTTCAACCAAAATTTCTCTCTTTAGATTCTCATTGTCAGGTACGTAAATTCTCCCTTCATACAACCATACTCCATCGGTTGTTATAGTGAATTCTTTATCTTTCCCAGATGCCTCTTGCGTGTTTATTCTGCTCAAAAGCCCATCTCGATTTTGTGCTTCTTTTATCCTTTCTCTTAAGGTTGGTTGTACTACCAACGCCGATAAAATTGCTTTCGTGCTTTTTGGCGGTTTAACCACCTCAATACTCATCTTTGAGAAATCTCGAATCATTTGTTCCTGAGTGGTCAATGTACATGCTAATTCACCTCTTGTCTTACGACTTAAGGCATCTGCAACCACATTAGCCTTTCCCGGATGATATTGAATAGTGCAATCATAGTCTTTCACCAGTTCAAGCCATCTCATTTGCCTCATGTTTAACTCCTTCTGAGTAAACAAGTATTTCAGGCTTTTGTGATCTGTGAAAATCTCGCACTTTCCTCCATATAAATGATGCCGCCAAATCTTGAGTGCATGAACTACTGCCGCTAATTCCAAATCATGTGTGGGGTAGTTTAGCTCATGTGGCTTTAATTGCCTTGAAGCATAGGCAATCACTTTGCCATGTTGCATTAAAACACAACCCAGACCTTGTTTTGATGCATCACTGTAAACAATAAATTCCTTTGTAGGATCCGGGATTGTCAACACTGGCGCTGAAGTCAATCTCTTCTTTAACTCTTGGAAGCTCGCTTCACATTTCTCATTCCACAAGAATTTCTCTCCCTTTCTTGTCAATCTTGTCATGGGTGTTGCTATCTTGGAAAATCCTTCAATAAATCTCCGTAATAATAGCTGACTAAACCTAAGCTGCGAACTTCATTCGCATTTCTTGGTGCATTCCACTCAATCACCGCCTCAATCTTTGCGGGATCAACTTCAATTCCTTGAGCCGTTACCACATGCCCCAAGAAATACAACTCGATTTATCCAGAATTCACATTTCTTGAACTTCGCATATAACTTCTCCTTTCGAAGAGTCTCCAATACAATTCTCAAGTGTTCCTCATGTTGCTTTTCGTCTCGTGAGTATACCAAAATATCATCAATAAACACAATGACAAATTGATCTAGATATGGATGGAATATCCTATTCATTAAATCCATAAACACTGCTGGAGCGTTGCTTAGTCCAAAGAGCATCACCACGAACTCGTAATGCCCATATCTCGATCTGAATGCTGTCTTTGAAATATCCTCCTCTTTTATCTTCAACTGATGATACCCGGATCTCAAGTCAATCTTTGAAAAGATACCCGTTCCTCTCAATTGGTCGAATAAATCTTCAATTCGCGGCAACGGGTACTTATTCTTTATTGTGAGTTGGTTCAATTCTCGGTAATCAATGCACATCCTCAGAGTACCATCTTTTTTTTTAACAAATAGGATTGGTGCTCCCCATGGAGACACGCTAGGGCGGATAAATTTCAAGTCCAACAACTCTTGTAGTTGAACTTTCGCTCTCTTGTAGTTCTTTAGGTGCCATCCTATAAGGAGCCTTTGATACGGTCTTTGCCAGGTATCAAGTCAATTGTAAACTCCACTTGCCTGCCTGGTGGCACTCCATGTAAATCTTCTGGAAATACATCCAAAAACTCATTCACAATTGGTACATCTTCAATCGACAATTCGATTGATTGATTACCAACTATATTGACCAGGTATCCTTGACAATTGTCTTTCTTAAGAATTGTCAATGCCTTCATTGCTGATATGACTCGCGGTACCTTACCAGGCTTTACTCCGTAGAGAGTTGTCACTTTGTCCTCAGATAATTTCAAAGTTATCTCTCTCTCCTGACACCTAATATTCGCTTGATGCCTCGTCAACCAATCCATGCCCAGAATTATATCAAAATCTTTCATGTCAATCACATATAGTTCGGTTTCTAGGTTATGTCCATTCACATCTATATGTGCATTTCTAATCATTGAGTTAGTATAAATTATCTCTCCTGAAGGTATACTAATCTCAAGTGATTCTTTTACTCTAACATCTCTATTTCCAGTTAGAGCGTGAAATTTCTTAGACAAGAATGAATGTGTAGCTCCTGTGTCAAAAAGTACTAATGCAGGTATATTAAACACTGATAACATACCTGTCATGGTACCTGAGTTCTCCTCAGCCTCCTTCTGGCTCATTGCAAATACCCGAGCATTCCCTCCTGAGGGCTGACTTGTGTTCCCGCGCTCAAGGTTGTTAAGGGGGCACTCATAGACTCTATGTCCTGGCTTCTTACATCGAAAACATCTTCCATGTCCAGCCAGACACTCTCCCCCATGATTCTTTCCACAGTTGGCACACATGGGCTTGTTAGACTAATTGTTAGGTTCTGTCCTTACTTCAGTTTTTCCGTGTTTTTCCTGCTTCTGATTTATGTTCTGATTTCCACCCTTATTTTGACTGGATCCTTGCCATTTCCTCTTTCCCAAGATTTCAGCCTCTTTAGTTTCCATGTCGTGACTTGCATCTATCTCTTGAGCCCGTTTCACTGTCTCAGCATATGATAAGTCTCCATGGCTAGTAAGAATATGACGGATCCTTGGTCATAAACCCGTGCGAAACCTCCGTGCTTTCTTAAAATCTGAATCCACCAAGTGTGTGGCAAAGAAACTTAAGTCGTTGAATTTTCTCTCATACTCTATTACAGTCAGCCCTTCTTGCTTCAGATTCCAAAACTCGTGCTCTTTTTGTTCTCGATAAAACTGGGGGTAGTATTGTCCCTTGATGATATCTTTAAAAGCATTCCAAGATAAAGTATCCCTTTCTTCAATAGGTCTCGTCCTCCAATAACCTTACCACCACCGATCTGCGTCTTCAGCAAGTTGATATTCTGCACAAATAACCCTTTGTGCATCGGTGTAACCAATGAGTCGAAAGGTTCTCTCTAAAGTTCGGAACCATCCTTCCACATAGGAGGGATCTTCACGACCTGTGAACCTCGGTGGCGAGTATCGACGAAACTGTTCGACCATCTGGGACTGGTTATTAGTGTACTCCATTCCGTGGTTCAAATGTTGTGCGTTATTTCCAGCACCACCAGCAGCCATCGTACGAGGTCCGGTCGGGACTTGATTCCTATCTAGAAATTCTCTTCTAGGTGGCATTATCCTATTTTCAGAAAATTATTGTCGTTATTACGAAGTCGTAAATACAAAGAGATCTATATACTATATAACGTTCAATCGATAATTATCAATAAATAAATGAACTCAAACACTAGATAGAGAATTTCCACTATTATATATATAAAGTCCTTCTAGAGGATACATAAAAGGGATCAACCAGAATAAAACAAACTACACATACAAATAAGTACTATAAACTAATAAACTTCTACATCCACTGTCGATAACCCCATCAAGTATCAATATTTCCCCCAACTGATTCTGGTTCGTCAATAGGATCCTCAACTGGGTCCTCCTCCTCGTCATCCGATTCTATCTGCTCCGTGAGCCACATCTGATAGAGTGCAGCTGAATAATCCGCATATCTGATCACAGGGATCTCAGCAGCTGTAGTGATAATCATCATATCATGAATTAATGTCCTTTCTCGACCGCGCCATTCAAAAGGCATGGTTTCCATTAGCTTCACAGCAGCAAAATAATCGGTCACTCCATCTTGTTTAACTCTGCCAAACATCCTTGCCATAGTTGTGATATGGTCACCAGCATCGTGATGGTCAACCCTTTGATAGTCACAGAAATCTCTCACTCTATGACGAGTTTGGGCGAGAGGACATGGTACGGACTTCCTAGCAGTCTTACGCATGCGGTCCATCTACTATCATTAATGGTTCTAAGTATGTGAATATATTTATATCTGATTCAAACTATCAAATATAACGAACACATGCATCATCACATATACAATATACATATCTGCATTTCAAAATATCTATGTAAAATTTACCTGTTGGAGCTGGCCTTATGCTGAGGGGTGGATGCCTACTTATTATTTAATATAAATGAGATTTTTTTTTTTGAAAAAAAAAAAGAAGTCTGCAGAATCATAAACCTGTCTCTGATACCACTATGTAACGACCCCAAAATTTCTATAATAAAGTTTTACAAAATCATGATTACTAAAACATTATAAACATTTAACGAAAAATACTGCGGAAGCGTTTTAGTAAGACTGGAAGTAAATATTAGCAAACCAACCAATTGTAAATATTATCCCTAAAAGTAAACTGAAATAGGACTTGTCCGACTTTAAAATACAATACATCTCTAATCTAGGAATTTAAATTTATTAAGTTAAATTTCTTTTGAGCTTATCACCAAGCTCCCTCAGCCTGCAAGATTAGTTATAATAAGGGGTGAGTAACAACTCAGTGGGGACTAATTTATCTTAGCATAAAAAAAATTATATTGACAAAGAGGTAACATGTAACTTGTTTTACGTGGATTGACCCACGACTTGTTTAACGTGGATTGCTCCACGAAATAATGACTGTGTTTAACGTGAATTCCTCCACGAAATATCATGAGCCTGTAGACTAACTGTCATGTATCGTGTATCATAATTCGATAAACTAGAAAATAAAACATGTAACAATTGAGCAATGCGGTTGTATAGAAATAAAATCCCCACCTTGAAATGATGAAACGAGCAATTAAAGTTTGATGCACTTCTGTCCTTAGTATCCTTGATTCTCTACGAACTCGACTCCTAGAAAAAAAAATAGCCTACTCTTAGAATTTAACTTATAACAAATATACCAATAATTATAATATATATATATAAACATATAGATACATATATATATAAGTCTGGCGTGTGTGTATGTAAACACATATAGTAATATGTTGTGCATGTGTGTGTATAGAAATACATAAAGAAAATCTAAAAGATTTTAAATATAAAGAAACATCAAATGGGTTCCACTGAGTGGGTTTTTTTTTTAAAAAAAAAATCTGGAAACTGAAGAAGAATAAAAAGAGGAACAACTTGGTTTTGGCTAGAAGACAAATAGTAGTGGACAAATGTGGTCCTAATAAGTAATATCCATCACTCAATTCCCTTTTCCCCCATTTCTCTTAATCTCCTTCTTTCCATTTCTCAGCCTCTCTGTCGAGCCATCCTTCTTCCTCTCTGTTTTCTTTTTCTTTTTTTTTCCTTATCTTTCTTCTTTTCTCCCCAACACCACCACCGGCAAATCCAGTTCATCTCTCGCGCATACGCACATTACGTCGGATATACCCGCTGTCGCGATGGAACAAACCAAGAGTTGTGAAATCTGGGTTTTCACGTTGAATGAAAAATATGCGCGGCTCGGTGTATTGGATTTGAGGAACGAGAGAAGACAAATTGAAAAGAAGACACAGTGAATGTTGAGAAATTGTGAGAAATGAATAAGTCAGTTTACCTTCTCTCCCAAAATTTTGCAGACGTGAGAAAGAAGAAAAAAAAATGTCTCCCTGCATATGTCCTTGTGATTTCTTATTTATAGCTCCACAAATGCAACTGCAATTTCCATCGTGTCTAGAAAACTGATTGTAACTCCTCATTGTTGAGGGAGGTTGGCATATAACCATATATAACCATAGTGGTGGAGTGGAAGTTTTAGGAACGTGGGTTAAGAAATGTAATTTCTTGTACAAATTTTTGAATCCTGATAAGTTAAACAGATCAGTCAAATGGGCTTGGGTTTACTAACTTTAAGGGCTTGAATATTGGATTAGGCCTTAAATAAAATAAATTAATGGTTTGGGCTAAATAAAAAAAATATAAAAAGGAAAAGGTTTGGACTAAATTATTTTAATAGCCCAAAATGTCATATATCATTGATAGAATAAGAAAAAATTAAATAAAACTTGTGTATTTTAAAATGATAGCATTAATAGTTAGAAATTGATGTAAATTAACTAAAAAAAATGGTAAATAACTTATAATAGTAATTACGCTAATAACATAAAAATATAATATGACAAATTTTAAGGTGGGTGCTACAGGTTCGAAGATGGGGTAATTCTTCTACTCCTCTCTTCTCCAATTCCACGAGGAATCCACTAAGTATTGATCAAGATATACTGAGTGGTAATGATCGGATACAAGTCTTGATCACACGGTGACTTGATCCTTTGGGACTCGATCCGGAGATGCCTTGGTCACTTGTTTGGCTTCTCGACGACTCTTCTTCTTCACAGGGCGTTGCGCTTTGCTACTACTGACCCATTTGCTCAAGCTCTTTAGATTTGATCACGAAGCCCTCCAAAAACTTGAGACTGGTTCAACCTTGAACCTTCCTACAATCCTCCGTGGAATGTATACCCCTTGATTATTCAACAATTTCCTCTTCAACTGATTGAAGTTATCTTTCCTTCACAGGTGAGTGTTGGATTGATTTTCTTCATAATGTAGGCTTGAGGATTAATCTTGAATGATTTGAGAATATTTTTGGTTACTGAGTTCAAATGTTTGCTTGAATGTTCGTGGTTGAGTAACCTTCTCTCGTAGTCATTCCTCGGCCTTTTATAGTGATCTTTCAAAATCGCCCGTTGAAGAGATAGCTTATTTTTGAAAGTCACTTGTGGTCGTTGGCTTGTCTTGTTGCGATCCTTGGAATTGCCACTTCCTCGTATGAATTGTTCTTGACTTTTCGAGTTCTAACATGGTGCGAGTGCTTCCCATTGGTTTATTCCTTTTGCACGCTTCAGGGATCGAGCACTTCGAGAAAGGTAGTATGGAGGTATTACTTGTTTAAGTAATTCCCTTGATTTCGGCAACGGATCTCTTCTAGTTATCTCGACTTGATTTGCATTTCCTTGCTTTCCCAGGTGACTTAGAGTCGCCTTCCAATCATTGGATGACTCTTCTGTCACTTCAACTTGAGACTTGGCTATCTTGAGTTGACTTGATTGATATTCTACTCAGCTGCATCTCAGCTGCTCCTTCAGTCGAGTTCCCATCTTCTCTTCTTTGCCATACTCAGTTGTCTTGCAGCGGAGTCTTTCTTCTAGTCTCCAGTTGTCTTCTTGCATGTTTAGGCATAGCTGACTTAACTCAGCTTGACCAGCCCTATTTATTACAATGCAGTTTACAACGAAAATGGGGTGCCAACTTCCTATTCTAAGTTTTACATGGCATTCATCAAAATCTAAACAATAAATTTCCCAACAATTTCCCCCTTTTTGATGATGCCAAAACTTAAAACATTCAAAATGTAAATAGCAAAGATACATACAGATAGTGCATTCATAGAGAATGTATGCGTAGAATCAATCCGTTTATTGATCATAACATTCTTGTCCTTTACACAACTGTTTACAAAGTGTATCAGAGCAAACATCTATGTCTACGCAAAAATAGAGAATTTACAGATTTATTACAGAAGACTTACATAAAATGTATTTACATAGTAAAATACATGAAGGGGTGGATAGCAACACTTCATCTCCTTCACTTCCTCCTTCTTTCTTCTTCTTCTTCAGCTTTGTCATCTTTTGGTATTCTTTTCTTTTTCTCATCTTCAGTTGCTTTCTTCTTCTTTTCATACGCCTTTCGGGCAGCTTCATCTCTTCTTATTCTCTCTTGTCTCTCCTCCCATAGCTGAGTTTGTCTTTTATTTTCTTCTTCAATTCTTTTCACATACCAGCATTGTTCTTAGCCCCTTGCAGATTGGCTACTTCGTCAAAACCAGCCCAGTAGATCCCTCATCTTTTACCTGGATCTATGTACTCAATGTTTTTGGGCAGAGGTCTAGGTCTGAAACCTCTTCCTCCACCACTTTTTCTTCCTCTACCTCTTCCTCTGGGCGTGTATTGTACTAGGGCCTTCTTTTTCCCAGCCGAGTGACTAGCGGAGTGACCAGCAGAGTGATCGCCGTAGTCTCACTGTCGCCTTCTTCACATAGTGTGAGACCCTTTTCCCAAGATACAAGTCCCGAGTGCTTGAGCCATGGACATGTTTACGAAGTATCCTTCAGATGTGAGCGTTTTAAATTCATCAACTGATCTTGGCTCAGTTTCGACATCTGAGATGGCATAAGTGTCTCTGTCTACTGGAATGCCTCCATGTTGTTTCAAAATATCCATAACTCGGGCATTCATCCTTCCTTCCACTTCCTCCATCCCTCGCTTCAATGTCTTTCTCTTGTCGGCCATAGGTACAAAGCAGAGTGTTGGAGTGGCGAAAGTCATCGGGAGTTTCTTTGATAATATCGGCTATGACAAGACCTTGTTGGGGGTTTGTGCAATCATCAAGGTCACATCTCTCGATCCTTCCCCTCAACAGACTTCCCTTTCTTTTCTCTTGAAACTTCCTCGCTTGTCTTTCCTTCACATTTGCTCCCTCCTTCTCAACTTCGGACCCCTTCAGTGACTTTTAGGTATTCCTCTTTCCCTTTTTGGCATCATCAAAGGAGGGAGGAACCCCGAAACAAACTAGCGAGCGGAAGTCGAGTCTCATTGATAGCCACGTTACGCTCGCTTCGAGTCTGCTGCGAGTATGCGGCGCGAAACCCCGAGCGAGTAGCGTTGGATTGACTTTAATTAACTTCATCTCGGCCATGAGAAGGCTGAATTTTTATGCATGTTTTCTTCCATACGCAGGAGCTCATTCTTATTTTGCTCACGCAACAGACTTTATCTCAAAGAAAGTGTGAGATTCATGCATGTGCTCAATGTGTTCTCTCAATTTTGTCTTTGCATCAACATTCTCAACTCGCCATACTAACAGCTTGTTGAACAATGTTCTGAAATATCTAGCTTGTTCAACACGCATTGTTTTCTTCTTTGTTGCCACCACTCCCGGATTCGACTATTATGTCTCTCAAGTCGCCATAAGGTTGGCATCTCTCGTTATCGATCTCATGTCCATCGAGGCCTGGTGCCTCTCCATCCGTTCAATTTGGTAAATAATGCTTTGAACACCTCCCGAACTTTAGTTATTCCCTCTGTTGCGGTGACGGCCAAGCGGCGTCAAAATCATAGTCATTTGGAACGATGGTATCGATGGAATGACAGGATCAGTGCGGGAAGCGCTCGAGATCTCTTTCGACTCTTGGGAGGTCGGGTACCTCCGAGAGAGAAGGAAATGATTCTACAAAGGGATCATCACGGGCAATTGGGATTTGTTCAATGATGAGTGGTGCTCGTGAAGTTCCTTGTGGAGTCAAACTGCTGCGGCACTTGGGGAGCATGCGCGATGGACTCTGTTTGGTGGGTCTGTTGTGAAGTTGACCCGGTTTGTCGAGCCTCAATTTATCTCAACAGCCTTCGTTGGTCTCGGTGGTTTTTCCACGTGAGTTGGTGGTCCTTGGCCTTATCGAGCGTCATCGGACGATGATGAGATTTCCATGGGTGGCTCATCAAAGTTGAAAGTTTGACGAGTAGTCTTGAGGTCGACTTACTCGTGGTTGGAACATCCTCGGTGAGTCTTTTGGATCGAGTCCACGGGGATGACTCGGCTTCATCGTCTTCTTCCGATCCGGAGAGGTTACATCGGGATTATCTGGGAATCGTGAAGCGCACTTATCTCCTTTTTCGATGGATCAATGATAGCAAGAGGATGTTCGTACTTGACTTCTTTACCCCGGGAAGTCTCAACCTCCTGTTGGCCTTCATTACCTCCCGCAGTTTCAACCGCAACGAGGCCTTGGACATCCCTTTCGGCTGTGAGTGTCGGTGTCTTAGGGTCTTTCATGGTGGCATCCATTGGAGTCTCAACTCCATGGATTGCACTTTCATCGCCCAGTGTTAACTCCTGTGGTACATTCTTCCTATGCCTCGACTACATCGGCGGCGTCATTAGCCTTCGAGCGGTTGGCAACGGGTGAGGCAGTCTCAACTATCGAGCCTCGTCGATGACAACTTGTTGTGTACTTTGTGTTTGTTCCTTCTCCACTTCGCCTCCTAGATTCATTGTGGAGTCGTTTGCAACATCCTCCGACCTTGCTGCAGTGGGAGGAGTTTTTCCCCTCGGTGGCACACCGGTGAGTGACTTGGATTGGGGTCACTCATCTCGGACTACCTACTGTTCCCATTGAGTATTCACCGTTGGGGCGGTGGTAAGACACCTTCATTAGGGGTTGGCTCTCTTGGGGTCCCCACTATCCCGGTTTCATCGCCGAGTTCCTTAGTTCTTTCTTCCGAGTGAGCTAGGGAAGTGGTGGCAAAGAACAACGGTGGCAATATCGCACCACTCCCATTGGGTCTATCTCCATTTGTGTTTTGGAGGACTCTCCTGGTCCCTCCATCATCCTTTGCTCATGAAGGATTCGGATTCTCGCATTGCTTGCCTGCATTTGCAATTCTTCTCAGACGCTAAAGCAGGTCAGATCCTCATCACTCGATAGGGCGTCAAAGTGAGGATGTGTATGTTTACGTGGTGCGGTGATAGGGCGATGATCTTTGGCCTTCTCACGTGCTCTCTGCGTCCTCAATCGCTTTAGCCCGTTCATTTTCTTTTCGAATTTCAAGTATATTTATGCAATTATCCTCAAGGGCTTGCAACATCAACTTTGTGTCCACCTCAAGAAATCAAGATTTCTTCTTCCTCAAACAATGAACTCGGATATTGAAACCGCACTGGATAGGCTCGGCTTCCATTTTCTCCACTCGCGTGTGACGATTTTGGATGTTTGGATACAATGGAGAGTGCATGATTAAATCGTCTTCATCATCCTCTTGTTGGCCCTCGTTTCCGGTATTGAAGGTAGCGAGACTTCCCATTTGCTCGACACCTTGGCGGCCTCTCTACGGTGGAGAAACAACCCCATCAACAGGTGACTTCGGTTGTCTCGGCCATTCTTTGTTCCTCATTGTTCGACTACAATTTGGTCTTCAAGTTGCCTCTGCTGATCGGCCTCAGCAGACTTGGCGTTTCATCAATCACTTCGGAGACTCTACTTCTCCAGTAGTCTCGGAGTATCTTCTCCGGCTAAGTGACGGACTCAATTGTCTTTTCGAGGCTCGGAGAGTTTGGAAAGTCTTCTTCTTCTCTTTGTTTTAACCAAAGGGATTTTCGGCTCCACTTCCTCTCGGTTCATTGAAGGTGAATGCCTTCGAGATGTCTTAGAGGTAGTGTCTTCCTTGTTGTGGCGATCCTGTTCTTATTGATCACCGGAGAAGGGATTAATGGTTCCTTCTCTCTCTCAGCTGCGCAGGGCGGGAGACACGGCTGCGGGAGCAGGTGACTCGGCTGCAGGGGCAGGAGCAAATTTGTTTTTCTTTCCGCAGGGGCAGCGATTCTCTTAGCAACCGCAGGGCAACCTTCTTCTTTGGTGGAGAGGAGACAATGTATCTTGAGGGTCACTCATTCCCCTCACTCGTGATCGGCTCTCTTAGCGTAGGCTCTCTTCTCGTGCGCCGAGAGAGGTTTGATCTCGAACATCCTATTGTTTACATGGAACGCCTTTCCATGTCGAAGAGGACTCCTTTTACCTCCATCACCGACCCAATCACTGCCGTATCCCGGGGATCCTCCAAATGCTCCATTCTCCTTGAAGGATTTGTTCCTACATTCTCGGCAGTCGATGTAGACAAACTCAGCCTGATTCACTTTCTTTTCTTCAATGATCGCAACCATTACGATCAATTTCGCTTTGACGGTTGGTCAAAGTTGCCAAATTTGATGTCTATGCATTTGGCAACGATGTCCAACAATTTGTGGTAGTCCTCATTCAGCTGACCTCTTGTTAGTTAGTGTAGACTATCTTTTCAAAGATAGTCGGTCTTGGCTACTTCCTTCCAAGCGGCAGCCAAGTCAACATCGCCTTCATTGATTTCGGTGCTTCTTCCGCCGTGTGAACGGCGGTGTTGTTCTCGCCAAATCCTTGGCGGTGATGATGAACTCCTTCCCGTGAACAGAGGATTTGATCCCTCATCGTGAATCTCGGCATTCACGTAGAATCGTGCGACCTCTTCCACATAGGTCATCGGAAAGTCCATCGTCGAAATGGTTTTAGCCGGTCATTTCGAGTTTTTCAGCGATCTTCTTTTTAAGGGCGTCATCGGACCCTGTTTGACCATACCCTTGAAATCCACAAATGAGACCCGGTGTGGATTTGCTTTCCTAGCTTGACAAAGTCATGAGTGGATGGCATTTTTCAAGATTTCACCGAATGAAACTTAGAAAGTGATTTGAAGATTGATAGGGTTTTTGAGAGAGTTTTTTCCTTTGCTTCCGAGAGAGAAGTGAAGCAGTTTTTGGTAATGTGTGAGAGAAACGAGACGAAAATGGTTTAAGTATGGTTCTGAAAGGGCGTGCGGGTGGTTTTTGAAATGTGATCGAAATCAACGGCTTAGATTTTGCACGCCGATTAGCATTTAATGTCTCGTATTTAATGCGGCAACATTTATATCCAATCATAAGCTTGGTGTGCAGCTTTTGCCTATACACGTCATAATTATGTCGACGTCATTCTTAAAAATATTCCCGCTTAGTAAAAACAATGCGTTTTTGTCCCTTTGCTCATAAATGACTCAAAGCTTATCCCTTAGCCGATTTAACTCTTCTTCTCACAGTTCTCCTAGTGACTCATTTGTCACCTAACTCGAGACAAATTGTCTTTCCGATATGGTGATTCACTTAATTGATTTGAGAGTTCGACTCTTTTTTCCTTTTCGTGTTTCATTTCTTTTCTTTGAGTCTTTCGAGTGTCACTCACTCAATTAACCCTAACTCATGCTTGAGTTCTTCAAATCTTGACTCACATAATGGTTTTGTGAATATGTCGCCCAACTGTTTATCGGTTGAAATATATTCAAGGTGATGTCTTTCTTTTCAACATGATCTCTTATGAAGTGATATCCGACATCGATATGCTTTGTTCTTGAGTGCAACACAGATTTTGAGTGATTGCAATTGCACTTGTGTTATCACACATGATTGGAATTTCCTTTTCTTCAACTTCATAGTCTCTCATTTCTTTGTCTCATCCGTAGGACTTGGGCACAACAACCGCCTTTGGATATTTCATTTTCTCGTAGAGGTGGCTATTGAATTTTGCTTTTTGCTAAACCAGAAATTAGCTTTGTTTCCAAGCATTTGACATGTGCCCGAGGTGCTCTTCTGTCAACTCTACATCCAAAGATAGTCGAGTCCGAATAGCCAATTAGCTTGAATCCACCTTCCTTTGGATACCATAAGCCAACTTCTTGGCTTCCTTTCAAATATCTCAAGATTCTCTTGGCTGCATCATGTGGCTTTCTTTTGGAGCAGATTGAAATCTTGCACATACACCTACAAAGAAAGGTGATGTCCGGCCCGCTTCTTTGTGAGATAGAGCAATGATCCAATAAGTGCTCAGATCTTGTTTGATCTACAGGCCCGCCATCCGCATCCATATCCATTTTGATCGATGTATTCATTGGTATTTTCACGAGAAGACTTCTCTTCCATACCAAATTTCTTCATTAATCTCTCGGTGTATTTTATCGACTTATGAAGGTTCCATCCTTGTTGTTTCACTTAGAGTCCAAGGAAGAATGTCATCTCTCCCATCATGCTCATTTCGAACTTGCTTTGCATGAGGTTTGAAAATTTATCACACATGACTCTTTGTTTGTGGATCCAAAAATAATGTCATCCACATATATTTGAACAAGCAATATACTCTTCGCATCTTGAATTCTCAAGAGTGTTCTATCCACTTTGCCTTTTGTGAATCCGTTCTCGATCGGGAATTGTGACAAAGTATCATACCATGCTCGGGTGCCTGTTTCAATCCATATAGAGCTTTCTTGAGTTTGTATACCTTATCTCCAAGAGTCTTTCGCTCAAATCCTGGATGTTGTTCAACATACACTTCTTCTTCCAATAAACCATTAAGGAATGCACTCTTTACATCCATCGATATACAATAAAATTCTTGTGAGCTGCATAGGCAAGAAACATCCTTATAGCTTCCAATCTTGCTACAGGGGCAAATGTTTCATCAAAATCTATCCCTTCTTCTTGGCAATATCCTTTGGCTACTAATCTTACTTTGTTTCTTCTTACCCACGTAACCTTCCTCGTTCATCTTGTTTCGAACACCCATATAGTGCCAATAACATTTTGATGGGTGGGTCTTTGAACTAATTCCCATACTTTATTTCTTTCAAACTGATTCAACTCTTCTTGCATAGCTTGAATCCAATGTGTGTCATCCAATGCTTGTGACACATCTTTAGGCTCTATTTGTGAGATAAAGCATGTGAACGTAGCTTCTTGTTGAGTTCGGATCTTGTTTTGACACCTTCTCTTATATCTCCAATGACTAGTTCTCGTGGATGGTCTCTCACCATCTTACATCAAGGTTGGAGTAAGTTAGTGGATTGATCGTCTTGCAGACTATGTTGCTTTGATCGCTCTCTCGTCATCACTTAGCCGCAAATTTTCCGATTGTTTTTGAGACTCGGCTATCTCATCTTCATCCGGGTTTATAATTCCACTTGACTTCAAAGATAGGGACTCTTCGCATGGTTGGTTGATTCAAATTTATCACCGGTGACTCTTCAATGTCTTCTCCATTTACATTTGGCTCATCAAACACCACATGAATGGATTCTCTCGTAACCATAGTCCTCTTGTTGAGTACTCGTAGGCTTTGCTTTGTTGAGTATCCCAAGAAGATACCTTCATCGACTTTAGCATCAAAAGCCTTCAAATTATCTTTGCCATTGTTATGGATGAAGCATTTACATCCAAATATTCTAAAATATGCAACATTTGGTTTTCTCCTGTCCAAATCTCATAGGAGTCTTTCTCATTTTATCTGTTTATCATGCATCTATTTTGAGTGTAGCATCTTTGTGTTTATTGCTTGACCCCAAAATCTTTTAGGTAGCCCCGCTTCACTAACATGGTCCTTCCGCTTCTTTGAGAGTTCTATTCCTTCTTTTCGCAACTCCATTCTGTGGAGTCCTTGCTGCAGACAATTCATGACCAATACCGTTTTCTATACAATATTGAGTTATTATACCATTGACAAACTCGGTTCCTCGTCGGATCTTATTTTGATAATGGTTTGGCTCTTCTCATTTTGAATCCTCTTCATAATTTGTGGTAGTTTCTCAGAGAGTTTCTTTCTTCTTACACATGAATATTGTCCATGTATATCTTGAGTAGTCATCTACTACCACCAAGGTGTATTTCTTCCCACTTATGCTAGTTGGTTCAATGGACCAAATAGATCCATATGTAGCAGATGCAATATTCTTGTTGAAGATGGACATGTCTTTTCTTTGAATGATGATTTGATTTGTTTTCCCTTCGACATGCATCACATATACTCTCCTTCTTGTATAATCGAGTCGGAAGTCCTTCCACAAGATTGCTTACGGTAAGCTTGTTAATCGTTTTGAAATTCAGTGACTAAACTTCTTGTGCCACATGACCCAACTTGATTCAAATTTGTGCTCTTTTTGCTAGTAGACAAGTGCTTGGTGTTGCGGTTGACCAATCTACTACATACATGTTCTTTTGTCCGCATCCTTGCAACACAACCTCATTGGATTGAGTGTCCTTGATTTGGCATATTCCCATGATGAATCCAACATTATAGCCTTTGTCACGAGTTGGCTAATACTCAGCAGATTGAATTTGAGTCCTTCAACATATGCAACATCCGTGATTTCTAATTCATTTTTCTTGATGGATCCAATGCCTCTTATTTCTCCCGAGCTTCATTTCCTCCAAATATGACTTTTGCACCTCGACTTCCTTGAATTTTGATGATTTTTCTTGTTTCTGTCATATGTCCGGGAGCACCACTATCCATGTACCAGGTTCCTTGGCACTCGATTTGTTCCTTGAACCTGCAAACAAGGAAATTAAGTTTTAGGTACCCATACTTGTCTGGGTCTTGAGGGGTTAGTATTGTAAGATGATCCAACCAACCTATAGCCAAATGGTTTGACTCTAAGGGGTTGCCATCTATCAGTGCCATAATCATAATTAATTTTGGAAAATTGCTTGGGGATTCTAAGTTCATACAACTGTCTCTTTTGTCTGTATGCCTGTATATGTGTTTTAGCAATTGCCTTCTTTGGGTAGTTGTGATATCTCTGAGTGTAGTACCTAGGTGCATATGTGTGCTGATGAAAGCTCTTATATCTTTGGAATGGCCTTTGCTGAGTTCTAGGCCTTTGCCATTTTGGCTTATATTCCATAGGTCTTTGCTGATAGTTCACATTATTCCAATCAGCTTGGCTTGGGTATTTTCTACCATTCCCTTCATATGTATTTCTTTTATAGAACTTCTGGGGTTTTGGTAGCTCTGTTTCTTCTTTACTGAGAATATTTCTGTTTGGAGTTTTTGAGGAACTCATTTGGATTTCTTCTCATTTGCCCTCTCAAAGACACTCAATCGGTTTTGTTTTCCTTTTCCTTTATAACCAAGGCTAGTTTGTTTGTAATTTGCTTTAGGATAAATGTGTGTGCACCATTTGGAGTTTTGGATTTTTGAGATACTTCATTGCTAGAAGATCCTTTTTCCAAAATCACTTTTGGAGCTTGACATAGCACAGAGGAATTAAATCCTAAGCATGTCTTGTCTCCACATTCTCTTTGACTCATAATAAGATCATCCAATGATTTAGATGCCTTAGTGAATGAGGCAATCACATTTTTGAGGTCATTTTCCCTCTTTTTTATAGCAGCTATTTTCGCTTATTAGCTTAGCATTTTCAGTCTTTAAACCTTCATTCTCATCGGCCTATTTGACTTAGAGTACTCGGCTCCTTAGTCATTTGTGAGTTTTGCTCTTGAGTAAATTTGTTTTCCTCATTTAGTAGTGTGTGTGAGGATTTAATGTGTTCAAAATCTTTCATCATTTTGCCTAATGAATCATAAAGATCAGTGGGTGATGAAGTGTGTGTGTCACATTCACTATCACTAGAATCTGAGTGTGATGAGTTAGAGTGTACCTCATCTTCTTGGTCAGGTTGGTCTTGTTCCTTGGCCATCAAAAGATCAAGGCTTCTTCTTGAGTCACTTGAGTAGTCACTTCACTACTCTCGAATCATTTGTGTCTCTTGACTTGGTTGTCTCGTGATCTCTGCGACCAACATTCGCCTTTTTCTTTTCTTGTCTTTTTTCTCTGAAGACCTTTCTTTCTTCTTCATTCCTGTATTTCTTTGATACTCAACTTTTTGATGATCTGTTCTCTTGGTTGGCCTGTCTTCCCTTGATTTGGAGGGAGCTGAGTGTCTTCTGGAGGATTCGCCTTTGCCTCTCTTGTAGTTCTTATTGAAGAACTTGTTAAACCTTTTAACCATCAGGGCTATTTCCTCTTGGTCAATGACTTCTTTGACCTCAGCTCTCTTGCCATCCTTAACAATTAGAGCAGCTGTTTTGGGTACAACTGTCTCTTCCTGGTCTTTTCTTCTCAGCTCAAATTCATAGGCTTTGAGATCTGAGAATAGCTCATGGTTGGATGTCTTTGATAGGTCCATGGAGTGTCTCATGGCCATGACTTTCATATCCCACTCAGTTGGGAGACTTCTTAGAATCTTCATACACATTTCCTTCTATGTATATTCTTTTCCAAGTGCAGATAGCTCGTTGGTAATTTCTGTGAACCGAGCATCCAGTTGATCTAAGGTCTCTCCTACGATCATTTTGAAATTCTCAAATTTCTCGACTGACCTTTGATAATTTATTTTCCTTGATTTGCTCACGAGCCTTCACAAATCAATGTTAGCTTGTCCCAGATTTCTTTAGCCGTTTTGCATGATTTGACTTTATTGAACATAGCTTTGTCCAAGGTTTTGTAAAGAATGTCCTTGGCCACATTGTCCAGGTTATATCTTTTTCTCATCATTTGTCCATTCACTCTTGGTTTTTCAACCATAGCCGGGTCTAGGAGCAACATCCTCTTCACCTTCAAATTTGCGGCTCTCTTACGAGATGTGTTCACTTTTAAAATTTGCAGTGGCCCATCCTCTATCACTATCCACATCTCATCATGTAATCTTTGATAGATGAGCTCGCATACGAATTTTCCAATCATCAAATTCTTCAATTGTGAACATAGGGATGCGTGTCAAATTTGCTTCCATGATAATAACTTTTGATGATAAAAAGAGTTTTGAAAACTTAAGTACTAAAACAGACTTTAAAAAAATTGGAGATCTAGTTCAAGAACTGCGGAAGGCTCAATGAACCAACCGCTCCGATACCACTTGTAGGTCCCAAGGGGTGTGAGTGTAAGGTTTAGAAGGGGGTTGAATAAACCTTACCAACTTTTCGATTTAGTCCTTTTAAATATTCGAGTTAATACTTCACAATTTGAGTCCTTGATGGACAACTAAGTTAGTTAATCAAATAGAGTTAGTTACTCAACGACTCGACCGATTTGTTGATAGAATAACTCATTGTTTTGACTAAAGACTTAACTCGACCGTGATTTGTTTTTTGGAAGACTTTACACCCTTAAATTTGGTTTAGTACTTGGTTTTAGTACTTAGAGATTATCAAGTGGATAGCAAATTTATCACAGAGTTAAATAAATAAGGTGCGTAAATTAAAGTCTTTGAAATGTAAATGACACGATAAGTTTTTATAGAGGTTCGAAGATGGGGTAATTCTTCTACTCCTCTCTTCTCCAATTCTAGGAAGAATCCACTAAGTATTGATCAGTATACAGAGTGGTAACAGAGTCCGGATACAAGTCTTGATCACACAACCGACTTGATTCTTTGGGACTCGGATCCGGAGATGCCTTGGTCACGCTTGTTGGCTTCTCGACGACTCAGCTTCTTCTTCTGTGGCATTTGCTTGCTACTATAGCCCACTTGCTCAAGCTCTTTGGATTTGATCACGAAGCCCTCCAAAAACTTGAGACTGGTTCGACCTTGAACCTTTCTACAATTATCCGTGGAATGTAGACCCCTTGATTCTTCAACAATTTCCTCTTCAACTGATTGAAGTTATCTTTCCTTCACAGGTGAGTGTTGGATTGATTTTCTTCATAATGTAGGCTTGAGGATTAATCTTGAATGATTTGAGAATATTTTTGGTTACAGTTCAAATGTTTGCTTGAATGTTCGTGGTTCAGGTAACCTTCTCTCAGGAGTCATTCCTCGGCCTTTTATAGTGATCTTTCAAAAATCGCCCGTTGAAGAGATATGCTTATTTTTGAAAGTCACTTGTGGTCGTTGGCTTGTCTTGTTGCGATCCTTGGAATTGCCACTTCCTCGTATGAATTGTTCTTGACTTTTTCGTAGTTCGACATGGTGCGAGTGCTTCCCATTGGTTTATTCCTTTTGCACGCTTAAGGGACCGAGCACTTCGAGAAAGGTAGTATGGAGGTATTACTTGTTTAAGTAATTCCCTTGATTTCGGCAACGGATCTCTTCCGATTATCTCGACTTGATCGCATTTCCTTGTTTTCCCCAGGTGACTTAGAGTCACTTCCAATAATTGGATGACTCTTGTCACTTCAACTTGAGACTTGGCTATCTTGAGTTGACTTGATCGATACTCTACTCAGTTTGCATCTCATTTGCTCCTTGATCGAGTTTCCCTTCTTCTCTTCTTTGCCATACTCAAATTTGTCTTGCAAATGAGTCTTCCTTCTAGTCTCCGGTTGTCTTCTTGCATGTTTAGGCATAGCTGACTTAACTCAGCTTGACCAGCCCTATTTATTACAATGCAGTTTACAACGAAAATGGGGTGCCAACTTCCTATTCTAAGTTTTACATGGCATTCATCAAAATTTAAACAATAAATTTCCCAACAAATTCAATGAAGCTTCGGGTGTTGAAAGGATACCCAATGATGAAAGTGATGAAGATGATATTGTTGAACCCATTGTTCAAGATGATACTCAAAATGATCAACCTTCAAGCTCAAATGTTCCTCAAGAAGATAAAGGTGATACTTCGAATCTTCCCGTAGCATTGAAATTTAAGGGAGATCACCCAAAAGATCTTATTATTGGTGATCCCCTTGATAAATTAATGACTCGAGGAAAATTTGTTGAGAAAGCTCTTATATCTCAAAAAGAGCCTAAAAATGCTAAGGAAGCCATTAAAGATGAGGATTGGTTTTTAGAAATGCAAGAGGAGTTGAATCAATTTGAAAGGAGTGATGTATGGGAATTAGTACCTTGTCCTCCATCTCAAACCATTATTGGTACAAAATGGGTATTTCGGAATAAGCTCGATGACCAAGGCAATATTATTTGAAACAAAGCAAGGTTAGTAGCTCAAGGTTATTGTCAAGAAGAAGGTATTGATTATGATAAAACATTTGCACCCGTAGCACGTTTAGAAGCTATTCGTATTTTACTTGCCTATTCTTGTTTTAAAAATTTCAAGCTTTACCAAATGGATGTAAAATCCGCATTTTTAAATGGTATTATTCAAGAAGAAGTCTATGTAAAACAATCTCCGGGGTTTGAAATTTTTTCTAGGCCTAATGATGTTTATAAACTTAAAAATGCCTTGTATGGTTTGAAACAAGCACCCCGTGCATGGTATGATAGACTTAGCTCTTTTCTTTTGCAAAATGGTTTTACAAGAGGTAAAGTTGATACTACTCTCTTTATTTTTGAAAAAGGGCAAGATTGCTTATTAGTGCAAATTTATGTTGATGATATTATTTTTGGTGCTACTAATGAATCCTTGTGCAAAAATTTTCTAAGTTAATGCAAGGTGAATTTGAAATGAGCATGATGTGGGAGCTCAACTTCTTCCTTGGACTTCAAATTAAGCAATGCCAAGAAGGAATATACATTTCACAATCCAAGTATACAAAAGAACTTTTGAAGAAGTTCGGAATTGAAGAAGGAAGAACCGTTTCCACTCCAATGGCAACAAACATCAAAATTGACAAAGATGAAAAAGGCAAGCCGGTTGATGAATCCAAGTATCGAGGTATGATTGATAGTTTAGTTTATTTAACCGCAAGTAGACCGGATATTCTTCATGACATATGCCTATGTGCTCGTTTTCAAAGCAATCCCAAAGAATCTCATATGAGTGCCGTTAAAAGAATTTTTAGATATTTGAAAGGCACTATTCAATATGGTTTATTTTATCCAAAGAATGAAATTTTTTCTCTTAAAGGTTATAGTGATTCGGATTATGCGGGAAATATTGATGATCGTAAAAGTCCGTGATAACTTCTTCGGATTTGCGTGAACTAGCGGACCGATCACTAAGTGGGGAGTTGGCCCATCATAGGTGCATGCAATAGCCCCGTTCGCCCGGGTTCTCTCGTTCTACAAAGTACTTCCGGATCATGTCAATTTCTAGGTGATTGCCTAGTTTCTTGGTCTTCAAAGAAACAAAATTGTGTTTCACTTTCAACGGCCGAAGTCGAATATATTTCCGCAGCTTTTTGTTGTACTCAATTGCTTTGGATGAAACAAACCTTAGCGGATTATAAATGTTCTTTTGAAAATGTTCTTATCTTTTATGATAACATATCCGCTATAAATATTGCTCAAAACCCAGTTCATCATAACCGTACTAAACATATTGAGATTCGACATTATTTTCTAAGGGATTGTGTTTCAAAACGAAAAATTGAGATATCTTTTGTACCATCTCAAGATCAATTAGCGGACATTTTTACAAAACCGCTATCTTCCGAGACTTTTGCGTCAATACGAGCTCGGTTAGGCATAATGCATATTAAATGAGGTCTATAATTGCATTTTGCACGTTTTTAAAACTTAGGGGCGAAAAATCGGATTTTTGGTTCAAACCTCGAATTTTCACAAAACAGAAAGAACCACTGGGCTATTTGGGGGAAGGTCGACCGGTCGCCCATGATGTCGATCGGTCGCCCACCCCCCCAACCGGTCGCCCATGCCCAAAATTTGGATAAAATCGTTTATGTTCTCAGCATTTGTCATTTTGGTTTGTTTTGTGTTCATTTTTCGTCCTCTTCGCAAATTGCACACAAATTTCACTCAAAATTTGTTTCCTTGCATACATTGCATATTTTGGACTTCATGAGGCTCGATTATCATCATCATTGTTCATCTTTACCGATTAAATGGTAATAATTTCTCCTTTTAATCTCAATTGGGTTGAACCCTTGAGAATGTGTTTGTATCTTGATATCTTGTTGAAATTCTTGTATTAATATGGTGTTTATGATGATTGATGATGAATGAATATTGTTGTATTGAAATTGGTGATGAAATTTTTTGGCTTAAACGAATCACAAAGGCGTTATATTTCTCTTGTTTTATTCAATGCACGCCAAGTGTTCGACAAAATGTTTCAATGAAAAACTTATCACCTACATGATTCTCTTGATTTGAAAAGTCTTATAAGTTTATAGAGATCATGTTTTATCAATCAAATGAGCTTTTACAAATCAAATGAGCAATTTTTTCCCTTTTATTCGGAATTTAAGCTTAAATGCTCAATATGCTCGATAAATCGATTAAATTGCGCATTTTGATATAATTGTATGATGTTTTTATCGTTCTAACATTCTTTTTGATGATTCCAAAGGGGGAGAAACATAAAAAATGCTCATATGCTTAAAGAGGCAAAAATAAGCTCGCAAGAAAAGCTATAAGCTAGGGCTCTTAAAAGCCAAAAGCTGTGAACAATACTTAGTCCATGTGATGTATTATGGACTTTTATGCTTGACTATTGATGTTTTGTGACAGGGGGGCTTTTAAGCTCATGAAATTCAAGCTTTTAGCTTGTAGTTGTTTGCTTCTACTTAATTGTGTTATGCATGTTGATAGGGGGAGCTTGTGCAAAAATGATTTTGAAAAATCTTTACTCCTATCCTTGTGTGTTTGTACTTATGATAAATCTTGCTTGTAATGGTTTGATGTTTTAGACCGAAAAATTGGTTTTGATTTAAAATCGACTTCCTAAAATTGTTTTGGTTTGTAATCATCAAAAAGGGGGAGTTTGTTAGAAAAATGTTTTTATCAAGATTTTGATGATTTTGTTTAAATGAGTTTTTATACCAAAACTATGTTAATAAATGTTGTCCAAATACTCCTAAATGATTTAAAATATTTTTAGCTAATTTTTGGAGTATTTCTAAGAATTTATTTTTCGATAAAAATGGACAACATTTTTGATGGTTTTGTTTAAATTGGTTTTTGCACCAAAACAATGTTTATAAATGTTGTCCAAATACTCCCTAGTGATTTAAAATGTTTTTACTAATTTTTTGGAATATTTCTTGAAGTTTATTTTTGATAAAAATCGGAAAACATTTAAAATTGGAGGTCGATCGGTCGCCCAAAACGTCGGCCGGTACCTGAAGAACTCAAAATTGAAACAGAACTCACTGGGTCAAGAAAATTGAAGAGGGGGACCCGTCCAGCAGGGGGTCGACCGGTCGCACCCCCTGTCGACCGATCCCCCCCTTTGACCTGTACCTGGATCGCACTATTTTTTCAAAACGTTCGAAATCTTATTACAGGGCAACCAGTCGCCCTATGTTATTTTTGACAACAAAAATTCCAACCGTTGCAATCCTTATCAGCAAGATTTACTTTTCATTTTTGCACAATATTTCTACATCTTGTGATCCTCTTTTTGTAGACAAAAGTGAAGAGGAAGGAGCCTATGTTGGGAGCCTATGTTGGTGAAGACTTCCCTATAAATAGAGGATGAATTGAAGACACAAGACACAACACATACAAGCAAAATACACAACAAGAAATCTGCAAATTGTTCAAGCTTTCATTTTTACATTCTTGTTGTAATAGCCTAAGTACTTTCACTTGCACATCTTTGAGGTCTAAGCTTTTTGATTCTTGATTACACTTGCACTCAATCTTTGTATTGGTTTCATAGAGTTGTAATCTTGAATTTTGTCCATCATTCAACACAAGACATCCTTGTGAGTATTCTTGTGGTAAGAATACACTTGGGTGATCTAGGTGATAGGTGTTTGGAGAGTGTGGTACTCTTCAAAGGTGGTGAATGAAGATTGTGGTAATCTTCTTGAAGGTGTTTTAAGAGGATTGTGGTAATCCTCAAGGTGTTGTATTAATTTTGGAAATTAATAAAATCTTTTTTTCTTTTTTGAAATCCATCCCGGAGATACTGGGGTGGTAGAGGATTAGGCCCTAGGTGGGTTGAACCTCTTTAAATCGACGAGTGTTGTTTAATTTCCGCACTTACATTCTTGTCATTTATTTGTTCATTCGAAAAAGAGGGCGATTTGCGAAAAATCGGCATAATCTATTCACCCCCCTCTAGATTATCGTAGCCACTTGGACTAACATTAATTTCCTATTCCTCGACATTATATTAAAATTTACAAAGATATTAAATTACAAACTAACCAATGTCACCACTCACAATATTCATTTCCGATGTCAAGGTACTACTTATACAATTCACTACCATTTGTATTTTCTAATAGGTATTTCATAAACAAAATTTGTAATCAAACATGAATAACTTTCTAAACATTTTATTTGATGTCATCCCCTAAAAATAATCATTTCGTTTTCTTCGTAAAGTTGACCTTGAAGTACAACGCATATTTCGAGCTCTTTTCTCTATGTCCATCATCATAACCCCTTATTTTTAGTACTTTGATATTATTTCTTCAGACAAACCACGATCAGACAAACTCATACTAATCAAAGGATTCTTGATTTCTAAAAGATCCCAAAATCCAGAATTTCAATTTCTAAAAGGTTATCAGGGAATAAAATGGCCACATTGTCTTCAGTTCAGTCGGGCCCCAACTCACCATTATTTCTTAATTTTTCGAGATCTTGATGTATTGCAAGATGCAAAATAGCATTGTATTCTTGATCAGTCATTACATCAAGAAATCGAGATCCACCTTGGTTCTCGTTTTCTTGACACTTTTAAAGAAAAGGGTTTTTTCTTCGTTTTTCAGTAAAGATGAATTTTGACTTCTTTTTTTTCTTCTTTAAAAAAGGTCAATAAAATTATTGAATTAACGATGCATTATATTGGTTATCCTCATGACCAGGGAGGACCTACCTTAGTGGGGAGGGGGGGCGGGTTTATTTTTTATATGTAAATTTTGGGATTAATTCTATTTGGCCCCCTCATTTTTTCTGTAAAATGAAAAAGTACGTCTATTTTGTGTTGTAATTATGTATTTTGGGATATTTAACGAAGAATATTGACATTGTATTTGATATAAACCAGTGTTAAAAAAATCGGCCTAGGCGGCCGGCTTTGCTAAAATCGGTGCAAAAAATCGTGTTGGCTAAAAATCAGCCTACGGTCAAATAATCCGGTCTAGGTGCTTGACATGCAGCCAAAAAATTGGTCTAAGCGCCCGCCTAGGAGATCTAGGCTGCAAAAATCGGCCCCCCTCAGTATCAAATCCTGGTTTCGCCCCTGCTCACACCATCTACAATGCAACTCCTACCCAAAGTGGACTCAAATTCGGACATGTGGACAGTTTCATCGACTTGTTCATGATTATTTATGTCATCATCATCATCGATTTCAATAGACGAAACAATATTTTCGATGAATTGACATTGGTGATTTTCAAAATATGCATCATAAGTATCCTCATGTGTCAATTTGGTATGATCCATTTTCAAGATTGAATTAATTTTAAAGGATTCTAATGTATAATATGATATTATGTGGTTGTTCATGATATGAAGTTTATAAGAGAGTAGTCTAATTTGAGATGGACTGGGATTTTAGTTCTATCCTAATTTTTATTGTAGTCATTTTGTTTTCCTTGGCGAATGGGGTTTTCCTATAATACAAGTTTCTTCTATTTTTAAATAATTAATCTTTGTTTCTATTATATCTTGATTTTTGAGAATGATAAAAGAAGGATAAAAGATAAAAGAAAAAATATTAGTAAATACTCCATCCTATTCAAACTAAGTGACATTTTGGCACATAAAATATTCTTAAAAAAGAATGACCTTTAAATATATCATTTTCCAACTAGCGCTTACACCTAAATTTCTTTTGTTCCAAATGAGCATTTATGATTGATTAAGGTATAGGATATTTTAATACATTTCTTAATATATATTTTTTCTTCCTAAAACACCACTTATTTTGAATATGATGGAGTGATACTAAATATTAATATATAAATAGCATTTGAAGTTTGAAACAAATGCCGCGACATTCATAATGCATACTGCGAGAATGTTGTCCAGAGAACAAACGTTGAAATTTCCTCGGTAAATGTCACATCATTAATTTCTTATGCCTCAGCATTATATTACAATTTACAAAAGGCATTATATATATATATATATATATATATATATAGGGATGGTTCAAATGGGACACCCCCATTATATGAGACGGTGAGGATTTATTATAACCGTTGGATTGATCTTTTGGATGATTCAGATTAATCCCATTATTTTAGGCAATTAGTTAATGCAAGAATTTAAAATGGTAATTTATATTATTTTCGAATTATTAATTACGGGCAAATATGTTTTTTATATATTAGTGTAGAAGGTAGGTATTATTTTACCTTTTTCGGCTCCTAAATTTAAGGTGGAGTTATATCCTTTCAAAATGTGATAAACACAAAATAATGGCAAAAAAAATCTTACCAAATTAAACCCAATAAACCCAAAAAAACGGCAGACAATTCCTAAATTATAGTGTCATTATTTCCATAAAATAAATGCAATTCAATACACAGTGAAATAAATATATAGTACAGTGAAATTTAGATTTTTATACAGCGAACATGCCCTAACCGCACAACAATATTAAAGTGAATAAACAGTATTATTTGGAAGGATTAAACATGTTCTTATCGACTTAGTATGTATACTGTATACCATCCTAAGTTATTTGGAAGAATTAAACACGTTCTTAATTTTTTGTATAAAATAAATGCACTTCAATACACGGTGAAATAAATATGTAGTACAGTGAAAATTCGACATTTATACAGTACAACGCTCTTAACCACACATACTGTTAAAGTGATTAAATAGTATTATTTGGAAGGATTAAACACGTTCTTATTGACTTAGTATGTACACTGTATATCATCCTAAATTATTTGGAAGGATTAAACACGTTCTAATACAACATTCTAATACTAATTACACAGTAAAACTGCACTAATTATACAACATTCTAATACTATGTACGCAATAAAACTTCACTAATTATACAACATTCTAATACTATGTACGCAATAAAACTGCACTAATTATACATCGTGTTACATTAACATCTCACTAAACACACATAAAATCTATAGTGAATATACATACATTCTTGCTTTGGTTTTACAGGATATATACATAGATTTTCCACCCAAAAAAAAAGCAGTAAAACTGCATTAATTATACAACATTCTAATACTAATTATGCAGTAAAATTGCACTAATTATACAACATTCTAATATTATATCCATCTTCACCTTTCCGACACAACAACCTTTTTTTTCTGGTCCCTCTCCACCATAACTTTTTTCCCGCAGCATACTCTGCCATGAAAATGAGAGAGACCTTCAAGATGGCATGTTCTGCGGCGTCTTTGACGACGACGAGCCTCCGCTGTGTTTGATAAATGGTTTTATCATGATTTTGATGATTTTGTTTTTATACCAAAACAATGCTTTTAAAGGTTGTCCAAATACTCCTAAATGATTTAAAATTGTTTTAAATATTTTCCGGAGTATTTCTTCAAGTCTATTTTCGACAAAATTGGACAACGCTTTTATATGATTTTGTGTCAAGTGTTTTTACATCAAAACAATGTCCCTGAATGTTTTCCAAATACTCCCGATTGGTCTAAAATGTTTTTACTATTTTTCGGAGTATTTCTTGAAGATTATTTTCGATATAAAATTGAACAACACTTATTCTTATAATTATCGGTTTAAGTCATTAATTTATTTTTTGACCGGTCCCCCTGTGTAAAAATTGTAGAGGTTTCAATTTCAACTTATCTCTATAAGAGGGTGTGACATCGAACCCCTATATTGACAAAGAAACTATCCAAATTGAGTTTGTGGACAACTTTTCCTTAATTTGAGGGGTTGATTTCTAACATCTCTTTTCTTCAATTGTCTTGATATTTTTTACAAATTTCATGTCCCCAAGAGGAGCCTATCATGTACAAGACATCTTCTATAAAAATAGAGGAAAATTGAAGCAACACAACAAAGAGAATACTACAACACAACAAGATACACTCAAGCAAACATATTTGTTCTTCATTGTTATTATTCTTGTTGTAATACTAATAAGGTCTTTCACTTTCACATCTTGAGGTCTATAGGCTTATTTCTTGATTACACTTGCACTCAAATTGTATTATTCATTATCGAGTTGTAATCTTGAATTTGGGTTATTATTCAACACAAGATATCATTGTGAGTGTTCTTGTGGTAAGAACACACTTGGATGATCTAGGTGATAGGTGCAAGAAGATTGTGGTGATCTTCTTATTGAGGTGTTGAAGAATTTGGTATTCTTCAAGGTTGAAGATTGTGGTAATCTTCACAAGGTGCCGTTGGAGATTGTGGTAATCTTCAAGAGAGATTGTGGTAATCTCAAAGGTGGTGTTGTAGAAGAGTGTGGTGCTCTTCAAGGTGATGTTGTAAGGTGTTGTATTAATTGTGGTAATTAATAAATTCTTTTTTTCTTTTTAAAATCCATCCCGGATATACTGGGGTGGTAGATGATTAGGCCCTAGGTGGGTTGAACCTCTATAAATCGACGTGTGTTGTTTACTTTCCGCACCGTTATTATTGTCTTTGAGCATTCGGTTTAAAAAAGAGGGTAAAATCGAAAAGATGGAGATAATATATTCATTATGGTAGATTATCGTAGCCGTTTTTTATATTCTAAATATTAAAGTATTGCATGTCGCAGCATGCAATACAAAATAAAATTCCTCCCATTGAAGTTGGGCGGCACATAAGAAACTTTGTGGAAATAAAAATCGAGAATTTGAAAAGATTTGAAGTAATTGCATTGAGGAGAAGAAGATGGAGTGACAAAATTACATAATGGTGATATAATCCTTCCCGTTGAGCTCATGTTGATTGGAAGGAGAAGACAAGCGATAATGATTTGTGATTAATATTCCTCTCACACGATTTTGTTGATTAGGTAAGTAATCAAATCCCTATTTTGTAGGAAACGTTTATGGTAGTTTTGGATATCATATATATTGTCTATTTTACCCTTATAATTATCAGTTTAAGTCATTAATTTATTTTTTAGTCATTAAATCTACACCATCAATCAAAAAAATTCAGTGGCTTGAATTAGTCCCCACCGTCTCATATAAGAGGGGGTGTCCCATTTGAACAAATATATATATATATATATATATATTACAAACTACTAATGTCACAACTCGTAACATTCGTTTCCGATGTCGCGGTACTACCATTTGTAATTTCCAATAGGCATTTCATACAACATTTAATAATCAAATGTGAATAACCTTCTAAACATTTTTTTTCTCTAAACATTTTAATTGGTCACACCCCTAAAAATAATTTGCTCTTATAAACAACATAACTCTCATTAAAAATTGATAAGCTCTTACACTTGTGTCACTCCAAACCACTATATGTACTAATATGTGTTTCAATTCGAATTTATGGAATCTCTATAAACAATTATTGAAAGAATACACAATACACTTACCAAACATCTTTTTTCAATTATCATTATATTATGTAAAGAGAAAAACATACACAAACTATTGCATGGTTCATAACTACTAGCCCTTCAAGAATTTGACCATGCCTATGATCATTTGTGTTGACCAAGTTTTTTCAAACCACAAGTTCCAACCACTCAAAAAATAACTCTATGAATCTTGAAAATAAACAGAAAAACAAAAGTTGAATGAGATTGGATATGACCCCACAATAGCAAAAGTGAAGAAAAAGTCACCAAATCAAAAACCAAAAAGAGAAACAGTTGGAAACCATCTCACAACAAATGTAAAAAAGATAAAGCCCAGTTTGAATTGTGTCGCATTAGCATGCAGTCATTCCACACACACATATACATACATGATACATACATATATATGTATGTAAACGTATAATATTTTTGTTGAAACTACACCTAATATATGGCTTAATTACAAAATTATCCCGTACATATAGGGTTGTGGCATTTCATGACTTTTATTTTTTCATTTTGCAAAATAAGAATTCAATTTAAAAATCCTGCACAATATTAAGGACAAAAATTGCCGGAAATTGAGAAGTTGGAAGAAATTTGACATTGTGGCCGTCACATCATCAACAATTTGGGATGATGATGTCGCGGTCACGTCATCAAATTATATAGCCAAATACTGAATTTTCGGGGATTTTTGTCCTTAATATGCCAGATTTTTTAAATTAAAATCCTATTATGTAAAGTGAAAAAAATAAAAGTATCAAAATACCACCGTCCGAATCTTTCGGGACCAAATTTGCTATTAAGCCCCTAATATATATTTGAAACTAAGGATAACATCTTAAGTTAAATTTTTTAAATTATTTCTAGCTTATTCGAAATACTTGACATGCATAGACTACATAGAACCCACTTCATATATTACACAGGAGTACAACACACCAATATAACTATATTATAATAAAAAATAACCATAAAATTTAAAATAAAAGATTATATTTTTTTTCACCATTCATCTCCTTAATCTAATAATTAGGATATTAACCAAAATATTGCTCTCACCTCATCAAAGAATTTCACTTTGTATACATGCACACACATATAAATGCTTTCAATAATGCATAATTTTATTGTAAAATCTAGGTTATTGCACTTTGACCTCTAAACTATAGCGTTTTGCTTTTGCACTTTGTCCACAAAACTTTGTAAATACATATTATATCCCCCGAACTATATGATTTCTTGCATTTTACCCTCTGAACTAATCAAAAATTAACGTGTGAAACCATGCTAGATCCAAGTCGTTTCTCAGGGATAAACTGCAAAATGTTCAAAGTTCGGAATGTAAAAATAAAATTGTCAAATTTTAATAAGTAAAGTGCAAAATTCACGATAATTCCGTGGACAAAATGCAATTATCCCCAAAACTATTACCATCTAATTGCTATATATCTTGTCATGCTGAATGTCTCACTCTCTTCTAGTCTTCTACATGGTTTTTCAAAATTTCTTTTTCCATGCTGTTGAAACATGATATCATAACCACTGCAATTATTTAGTCCCCCACTTTAACCCCACCACAATATAATATTTACAAAAAATATGAAAAAGTAAGCAATTAATTCCCGAATCCCAATAAACAAATCCATCTTTTTCCCCCTTCTCTTGCTGGCCGTTGACTGACTGTTATCTTCTCTTCCAAAATCATCAGATTTTTTGTCATTTTATCTCTCTTTTTAGGCTTTAGCAACTACTATTAGTATTCCTTTTTCTTTTTATTTTTTTCTAAATTATGAGAAATTAAAAAGAAAAGAAAAAGAAACGTATATATAACACAACATTCCCATATGTAAACTTTTTTGATGATACAGAACCTTTTGTTCAAGTTATATAATCTAATGCGATATGCAATACGATCTTTAGGTGATATATCCATTCACTTTGTCTTTGAATCTTTCACTTTAGTATATAGTACTTTATTTCGTATTTATTTCAAAATGTACACTAAATGTAAGTAATTTATGTTATATATTAAAAAGATAATTATTTATTCATATGTGATATGAAATATGAAATTAAACCAAAGTATTCGAAATTCAAATTATTACAACATAGATTTGAGTATTATATAACTACTAGTAATAATTACAAAAACACCCCTGAGGTTTGGGTTAGTTACAAAAATACCCAGAGCTTTTTCAAAATTACAAAAAAACCTCAAGTTTGATTATGTCTTAAATTTAAGGAGGTAGCTGTAATATTTTTATAAATATCAAGAGGGTTTTTGAAATATTTTTTTCTTGTAAAGGGGGAAAATGTTAGACGGAACAAACCCCAAGAGAATTTTTGCTATTTTAAAAAATCTCTGGTTTTTCTTTGTAATAAGCCCGGATCTATGGGAGTGTTTTGTAATTATTCCTAACTACTATATTGAAAACATGAATGTGCATGAGACCAATTTCGATATATGATATCATATCTTTTGTTTACTTTACTATACTATTTTATTTTTCATTATTTGAATTCATGATATGTGTAAATAACATAACATGTGGTTGTTAAATATTCCGATCGAAATTATATCATAAATGTATATATATATATATATATATATATATAATGGATCAAAGATTAATTAGAACATAAAGTAGAGAATTAAAAAATTAAAAAGATTTGAACACAAAAGATACTAGTAGTACTCCCAGGGATGACCACGGATCAGGTATGTCTAGATGCACACCTGACCCACTTACCTTAGACCGAAATCTGGCCTAACTCATATACATCCGTGGCTAGTTGGTAAGATCCATTATTATACCCTTCAAATTCCTGTAGGCTACATGACTTTGATACTCATAATATTGCTACAAAATATTATGTCAAATGTGATATTAATATAATTTTTTATATATTGTATGAATCATGTAACAAACATCAACAAAGTAAATAAATCAAGAGCTCTAGAACAACATATATACACAATCTATATATATACAAATTTATGGATCGGGTCCTACTATACCAATTGTCCGAGTCTAAAAATTTATACTCGTTACTAGCCTCAAACTCATTTATTTGTTTCAGAGACCGGACCCAATTGAGGCGAATATGGTCTTACCGGACACATTGTCATCCCTACTCGCACCAATGTATACATACACATATATATATATAATAGACACATATATACTAACAAAGTCATGACATTGTCGACAGCAAAAGAATAATAGGTAGATATAATATAATGGATGAGCTTCACTCCATTGCTTTCAGCAGTAGTAGCTCTTCTCTAGCACCTAATTGTAATTGGGATTTCCACAACAGCATTGGAGTTTTCAACGCAGACATGTCTCAATGTATGTGCCCTTCTTTCTACTTTTTCTCTTTTTTCTTCTTTCTTCTTTCTTCTTCTCCTTCCTTTGATTTTGCTTTAATATAATTCTTTTGTCCTTTAATTGATGACAATGCAAAACCCTTAACCCTGTCTATATTTATATATCCCATATCTAAATATTAACTGACCATGTAAATTGTAATAATAATGCTTGAGCAGATATGGAGATCATGAGCAGCCCAGTACCATTATCCGACGGTTCTGATTTAATCTCGACTGGATATCTGCAAGATGTGCTGTTTGAGTTCAGTTCTAAGCGAAGAAGGTTGATGATGATGGCCCACGAAACCACTGATGATCACTTTGACACCTCATCACTCGAGGTGGTTTATTTTGTCTATGGTTTTATTTTTTGAATTTATGTTATTATTATCGTCGATAAAAATATATGAATATTAAATTTTAAGAATAATTAGATTTGTGAAGCTCGCATCAGGTCTCAAAATCTTAAATGCGTGTATTGATTGCACGCCAAAGTCAAGTGTATAAAATATTTATTGAAATTTTATAATGTGGTGTGAATTGTGTATGCTTGACTTATGTGTACGTTAAAATAAAAGATCCATTAATGTTTATTTTATTTTCTCTTTTTTTTGGTATAATCGAGAAAATTGTAGTTTAATTAGTCCTTGGAACTGTACTGTGTATGTATGCAGAATTGCTGGACATCAAATCTGATCCAGAATTGTTGCCAGAATTATGACACCCTGACCCAAATGACAAAGTGTGACACAATTTCAGGTAATTCTGTCCATAAACTGGAATTTTCTTATAGCGTAAACATACATATAAATTGTGAAAATGTTGTTGAACTTATACCTTTGCTTTGATCTAATCATATAAAATTTAAGGTGACTTACAAAAAACATAGTTCAATTAAGATCCGAACTTATACCTTACATATTTGGAAATTAAGATCTGAATTAGTTGCAACAAACACGTTCAATTTTAGAATTAAGAATATTTTTTTTAATAAGTTGAGAGTACTTGTTGGAGGGGAGGGGATAAATTCCAAATAAACTGAAAGATACAGGGTTTGAACCTGGTTAACACCCTTATAAAGGGTTAGTGATTAGAATTAAGAATAAATTAATTAGTTTTGGTATTTACAATTTGGTATTTAATTTGTATATATTTGCAGATATGAAAACACCTGAAGAAGCAATTTCAGAAACTACCTATGATTCATCATCATCTTCTCAGAAAGAATCAGCAGACAACCAGTGGACACCTGAGAAAGAAAACCTATATTGCATAGACCCCATTTTTTCTTCTGGTACCTTCTTTTTTTATTCATTCTTTTTAATTTTTATGCTCTAATATCTTCTCTTTCTCTCTCTAAAAATAATTAATAAATATTTGTTTTGTTAGAATAAACTTTATCCCCCAAAATGTTTCTGCACTTGTCTTTTCCTCACAAAGGCTGCAAATTGGGATTGACCAAATTCATTAAGTAACTGTACTTTAGGAAATGGGAAAAGAGAAAAAGAGATTTCCTTCTATTCATAAAGAAAGACTATATATTATATCTATGGACTTTTTGTCTCCTAATGTTTTTGTTCAAAAGATTACTCGAAATATACTAGTTTTACTTTACATATATCAAGAGATTTGGACAAAATTATATTTACCCATAAACATAAAATTTTAAATTCTTAGATGGTCTCGTGAGATATTTTCTTTTATCAAAATGATTTGCTAATGTGAAAACCAAGTTTTGCTTGTGTAGACATCATCAAGTGAGTTGACATGCTAATTGAAATAAAACTCATGAACAAAAACTCACTTAGAGGATGTCATAAGCGAAACTGGCTTCAAATCAGCAGGTTTTGGCCATTAATGTAGACATGTGGATATTCTGATAAAGTTTTTAATTTTCGGCAACCAAATAACTGAAATCGAATTTTATTTTTTTAAAAATTACGATATTTTTTGCAAATTGCGATTTCTACATGACCATTATTGATGTTCAATGTAGATACATGGCTAATATTGCAATTTTAGAGATTATTATGATTTCGATATCATAAACGAATTATTTTGAAAAATCAGGATCCGAAGAGAAAAGAAAGAAGAGGCTATTAGCGAAGGTGGTTTATCCGTTTGCCCTAGTGAAACCGGGAGGATTTGAAGGCGATGCGACATTAAACGACATCAATGAGAGAATCCTAATGCCGCCTACAAGGCCGGTGCGCCACCCAGTGGGGGACTTTGCCTGCCGGCCGTTGGTGTCGCCCGACGGGCCGGGCTTGTCCGGAAAGGCTGTGGTGGCATTCACTAGAATTCATACACAAGGGAGAGGGACAATAACTATTATCAGGACAAGAGGTTGATTAATAGGGTTAGATAAGAGTACAAGGGATATGATTTCTTGAGGGAAATCTATTGCAGGGTTTGGAATGTGTAGATATGATATGTGTATGTAATTATAGTGTAAGCTAGATATTATAGTAGTTTATTTAACTTGAGATAGACCAGATTATGAAATTAATGCTTCTTCATGTTATAATGTGGATTGTGAATGAAATGTATATTTTCTTTTATATGCATATCTAAGAAGTTGATACTAAATTAACAATAGTACAAGTTTAATGGTGCAATTTGGACTTGGATTTTAATTTGAATTAAGAGTAAAACTCATGCCATGTATTGTTAATTTTTTTATATATATGAATTTTTTTTTAGAACAAAAAGAGCATACTGCTACCAAGTCAAATACCATGATGCATTCACTCAATACATTAATAAATAAACAGGAAATTCAAGTCAAGACATTATAATTTATAACTACTTGTCTTTTTTTTTCTTGGCTCCCCTAAACTTTATAAGAGAGTAAATTAGCTAATCTAACAAAGAGCTTGAGTGCACTCAAAAGTCAATTATTCATATAATATATATTCCTCCTATTCAAAATAAGTGACATTTTAGGAAAAAACACATATATTAAGGACCATGTTAAAATACACAATATACCCTTAATTAATCATAAATGTTGCTTTGGAACAATACGAATTTAGGAATTAATGTTAGTTGGAAAATAATATATACATTTTAGATTAATTTGGGAAAAATCTTTTATTTAGTCTTGAAAATGTCAAAACGTTATTATTTTTGGAAAAAAAAATTATGTGCCAAAACGACACTTATTTTGAGTAGAAGAAGTACATATATAATATCAGTGTGACTATGTGACTGATTATGGAATGTTTAGTTATTATATTTTAATTGAGCGTTATATACAGCAGCAGAGGGCGAATTTGTGTAGAATTTATTAATTCATCATGATGAAATGAGTTGTTCACGAACAATTGCAATAAATGAATTCAAATATCTAGGACTGAAAAACGAACCAAATTATTTGATACTCGGTTCAATATCGATCGTTAAAAGATTGTGCTTGGTTCGTTAACATAACGAGTCAAGCTTGATCAACCCATTTTTCCATTCGATAATATGTAAAGTTCGATTGGAGCTCGACTCGATTAGTAAAAAAAGATTGAAATATATGTAAAAATATTAACTTAGTCGAGTTTGATTCGCGATAAAAGCTCGTTCGAGTACGATTCAATTAATAATCAAACAAAATTCAAACAAAATTATTGAAACTCGATAAAAATTCAAACAAGCTATCGATAAAAACTCAAACAAGTTCAAACATTACTATGTCGGCTCGACTCAATTCGTTTACACCCATATATGACCTTATTGAAATTTATCTATATATATAACCAGAGGCGGAACTAAGGGGGGGCAAGTGGGGGCCACTGCCCCCCCAAAATTTTTCAAAATGTGATTTTTCTACTTGTTTTTTATTTTAAAAATATACCTATACTTATGAAAAATTGCATTTGCCCCCCCAAAATTTTGAAAAAAAATCATATATAGGTATTCAAAATAGATTACGCCCCCCCAAGTCCCGAATCCTGCGTCCGCCACTGTATATAACCATATATGCGATAAAAGTTACATTAATGATTTTTGTTCAAAATTTTTGAATCAAAAACTTACCTTATTTATTTTTTTGTAAACGTGCATGTCTTATCATATAGCATCGAATTGAAAGTAAAGTGAAATTTGGAGAAATTTTTTGACGCTATCCCCGCTGCCAAAAACATGCCTGCATTAATTATTTTATTATTATTATGGCAATAAATTATTGAGGGACGAAGGTGGGGTACCTAGTACCTACTGCTGTAATAATCATTGAATACGAATCCAAATAATTGCAATTGTTTGGAAATAACATATTTTTCTGTTTCGCTGTTTTGCGGAAAAATTAAATATAGTCCTAACCCCTTATTTAATTTACAAAAACAATTTCAATATGTTGATGGGCATAGAAGTCAGAGCAGTCAGTATGTCGTTTTATTCATAGGGTCAACATGGGTCCTTAAACTTAGACCTCCCTAAGGCTAACTCTTGACCAAAATTTCCTATATATTTTTGTATTATTTATCTTGATTCTTTTTTTAAGAATCAAAATGAATTATCACAAAAAATTTATAGCTTATCATTACAACAATGAGTGAAAAATAACTGGAAATCTATAAAACCTCTAAACAAACTATTCAAACGGAAAACAAAAGTTAGGTTAGTTAGTTAAGTTAGTTAAAATTAGTTACAATCAGTTGTATTTTTCTTTATAAAAGGAACATCTTATTCTTCATCATGTATCAAGTTATCAGATTAATTCCTTATGTAATCTTCAAGATTCAATACATATTTCTTTCTTCAATGAGTCTACCAAATTACTGAGTCTTTACATGGTATCAACAGTTCTTTGAAGAACTCTTTCGCATCTGCATTTCAATCTGCAAATCTTCTTCTACGATCCGAATTTGCTTCCTGTGATAATCAAGTTCTTCTTGATTCTCTTTCACAGCTCTCTGAATCTATTTCTGTGATAATCAAGTCTTTCTTGATCTTCCTTCACAGTTTTCTATCTCATATTCGATCAGTTATCTTCAAGCCTTCAAGAAATATGTTTAATGGCTTCACAAATCAATCCGGCTGATGACTTCTCATCCCCTTATTTTCTTCATCCATCAGATAACACTGGAGTTGTAATAGTCTATGAGCCCTTTAATGGAGAGAATTACCCTTCTTGGAGCCGTGCGGTGTCTATGACACTGAATGTGAAAAATAAGACAGGTTTCATAAATGGTTCTTTGCCTGCTCCTGCATCTCCTACCTCTGTTTTATACACATGCTGGCAAAGAGCAAATAACCTGGTACTTTCTTGGATCTTAAATTCCATTTCTAAAGATATCAGGCAAAGTTTGTTTTATTTCAATTCTGCTCAAGAAGTTTGGGATGAACTTAAAACCAGATATGTCCGAAGTGACGGCCCTCGAGTTTTTCATCTTGAAAAGTCCCTTAGTTCTATCTCTCAAGGTGAATCTTCTGTAACTGCCTATTATAATCAATTCAAAGGGTTGTGGGATGAATATGTCAGCTTTAGAGCTATTCCCAAATGTTCTTGTGGCCTGTGTACTTGCAATATTCCTTCTATAATGGCAGCCACTCAACACAATGATTCAATGATCAAATTCCTAGTTGGTCTTCATGAATCCTATGCCCAAATAAGAAATCAACTTTTATTGGTTTCTCCATTGCCTTCACTTGCTAAAGTATACTCTCTTTTACTCCAAGAAGAAGCTCAAAGAAGTCTGAACAACACTCTTCCTTCTACTGTTCCATTGGATTCTATGGCTATGCTTGCCAAACAACAGTTTAATAATAAGAATGCCTTCAACAGAGACAAAAAGAAGCCTAGGTGCTCTCATTGTGGTTTTTCAGGACATACAATAGACAAGTGTTTTCAACTAATTGGATATCCTCATGGATGGAAAGGTCCAAAAGGTCCAAGAAATATCAGGGATGCTGGTGCACATGTTGCAGTATCTTCTCCTACCAATGAGCAGCCTGAACACCCTCTTTTCACCCTTGAAATGTATCAACAATTTTTAAATTTTACTAAGGACCAGTCTCAGAAATCTAATGAGGACAACACACATTCTGTAGCCACTTCTGTCTCAGGTATTCACAAGAAATTTTGTTGTGCTGTCATTAATGATAAATCCAAATGGATTATTGATACTGGAGCCACTGATCATATAGTTTGTGATTTATCTTATATTGATTCAAAACCTCTACCTATTTCAATTTCTATCCATTTGCCTAATGGACAATCTACTATAGCATCTCACATAGGTAATGTCAAATTATCTGCAGATTTTACTTTGCAAAATGCATTGTATGTTCCATCATTTTCCTTTAATCTTATTTCTGTGTCTCAGCTAACCAAAAGTTCAGACTTTGCTTTGTATTTTCTCTCCTCACACTGTTTGTTACAGGATTTGAAAAGCAAGAGGATGATTGGTTCAGCTAAAGAATGTGGTGGTCTCTACCATTTCACAACCTCTTCTGCAACTCATATATCTGCTTCAGATTCTCTTTGGCACTCCAGACTAGGCCATGCTTCAATAAAAGTCTTAGACTTACTACATTTTAATTCTTCTAAAACTCATTCTTTTGATTCATGTGATGTATGTCGCTTAGCTAAGCAAAATAGACTCTCTTTTCCTGATTCTGTTTCAAAATCTGCTGGTATTTTTGATCTTATACATTGTGATGTTTGGAGCCCTTTTGCAATTACTTCTCATACTGGTTGTAAATTCTTTCTTACCATTGTAGATGATTTTTCAAGATGTACTTGGATTTATATGTTGAAACACAAATCAGATACCAAGGCCTGTTTGCAAATGTTTTTAATATGGTTCTTACTCAATTCAATAAGAAAATAAAAATTCTGAGGTCTGATAATGGTACTGAATTCATGTTGGCTAGTTTATATAATGCTCATTGTATTCTTCATCAGAAATCTTATGTAGAAACACCTCAACAAAATGGATTAGTAGAAAGAAAACACCAATACTTACTTCAAATAGCTAGAGCTTTAATGTTCCAATCCAAAATTCCATTGATTTTCTGGGATGAATGTATTAATACAGCTGCACATATAATAAATAGACTTCCGACTCCTACTCTTCAAAACAAGACACCTTTTGAAATTCTTTTCAACAAAGTCCCTGATTATTCTCATTTTAAAGTGTTTGGTTGTCTAGATTATACTTCTACATTGTCTAGGCAAATGGGTAAATTTCACCCTCGAGCCACAAAATGTGTTTTTATTGGCTATCCTTTTGGTACCAAAGGATATAAATTGTATGATCTTGAAACTCATAAAGTTTTTATATCTAGAAATGTTCAATTTTGTGAAGATATATTTCCTTTTGTTTCTGAATCTATTTCTAGTATTCAAACTGATATTGAACCTTTGGTTCATTCTGTTAATGACAATTTTACTGAGATGTATAGTGATAACAGGTTGCCAATTCCTGCTATTGTTAGTTACTACAGATAGCACTACTTAGCCTCCTGTGATGAATCCTGATAATCTTGTCATTCCTGTCATGAATTCTGATATTGATCTAATTCATGAAGAAATCTCTGGTTCTGTGCCTAACAACACAAATAATGCTACTGAGCCTCCTGATATTAGGAGATCATCTAGAACTCGGGCATTGCCTCATTATTTGCAACCATATCAGTGTGTTCTTCCACCATCTTTACAAAACAGCTCTTCTACTCAAGCTGTACACTCAGGCAAAGCTTATGATATTGCACAATCAATCTCCTTAGACCAACTTTCTGGAAGCCATAGGGTGTTTACAGCAAGCATCACTCAACAGACAGAGCCTAAAACCTTTGCTCAAGCCAACAAAGTGCCTGAATGGAGGGATGCAATGAAAGCAGAAATTACAGCCTCAGAGAAAAATAACACTTGGACTATGACTTTTCTACCTACTAGCCATAATTGCATTGGATGCAAATGGGTATTCAAGATCAAATACAAGTCAAATGGTGACATAGAAAGATACAAGGCAAGGCTTGTAGCAAAAGGGTATACACAAGAAGAGGGGCTTGATTATTTTGATATTTTTTCCCATGTTACTAAAATAACAATAGTCAGGCTCATCTTGGCTATGGCTTCTATAAAAGGATGGCACCTACATCAGCTAGATGTCAACAATGCCTTCCTCCATGGTGATCTCAATGAGGAGGTGTACATGAAGCCTCCACCAGGGTGTTGCACACAAGGTTACACAAGAGTTTGCAAATTGAATAAAAGCCTTTATGGACTCAAACAAGCTTCAAGACAATGGTTTTGTAAATTAACCTCATGTCTCCTAGATTATGGATTCATTCAGTCAAAATCAGATAGTTCATTATTTGTTAAATCTTCCTCGGTTTCAATAATAGCTCTTTGTGTCTATGTTGATGATATTATCCTTACATGCAATAACTTACATGAAATACAAAGTCTCAAAGCACATTTAGATGTTACCTTCACTATAAAAGATCTTGGAAATCTTAAGTATATACTTGGAATAGAAGTTGCAAGATCAACTAAAGGCATAAGCCTATGCCAAAGGAAGTATGCATTGGACATTCTTACAGAAGCTGGTTACCTTGGTTGCAAACCAAGCTCAACTCCAATGGAGCCCAAATCTGATATCCAAACTTCTGATAACACACCCTTATCTGACCCTTCTATATACAGGAGACTTATAGGGAGACTATCATGTCTAACTATTACTAGACTTGAGTTATCTTATTGTTTACAACATCTTAGCCAATTCATGTCTAATCCAACTGTTTGTCACATGGCTGCAGCTCACAAATGCCTAAGATACATAAAGGCTAATCCAGGCAAAGGCATATTCTATCCCACCACATCCAGCCTGCAGCTCAAAGCTTTCACTGATGCTGATTGGGCAAAATGCCCTACAACAAGAAGAAGCATAAGTGGTTATGCCATATTTCTAGGTGATTCCCTCATCTCTTGGAAGGCAAAGAAACAAGCAACGGTCAGCAGATCTTCAGCCGAAGCAGAATACAGAGCAATTGCACTAGCAACATGTGAAATTCAATGGCTAAGCTACCTCTTAACTGACATCAACATTCAACCTACAACTCCTGCCACCATCTACATAGATAGTCGTTCTGCATATTGCATATCTCAAAATCCACGTCATCATGAACGTACCAAAACATACAAATTGACTGCCACTTCGTGAGAGAAAAGATCCAAGAAGGCCTGATTAAAATCATCCATATTCCAGCATCTCAGCAAACTGCAGATATTATGACAAAACCTCTCTCACCTATGTTGTTTAACTATTTCATTTCCAAGTTGGGCATGATAGATATTCATGCTCCACTTGCCGGGGGGGTGTAAAACCTCTAAACAAACTATTCGAACTGAAAACAGAAGTTAGGTTAGTTAGTTAAGTTAGTTAAAATTAGTTACAATCAGTTGTATTTTTCTTTATAAAAGGAATAGTTTATTGTTCATCATGTATCAAGTTATCAGATTAATTCCTCATGTAATCTTCAAGATTCAATACATATTTCTTTCTTCAATGAGTCTACCAAATTACTGAGTCTTTACAAAGTCCTACAAGATCATAAGCATATACATATCTAAAAGAAAAATTTATAACCTAAATAGATTTAACTGATCCGTAGAATCAGAACTTCGCATACAATAGAAGAGTTGGACAGAACACGTACCAAAGATGATTTCGCTTTTGTCACGTATCATCGGGTAATAGTTCATTTAATCTTCTGAACAAAATTCAAATGCGAGACAAACTTATTAGCTGAAAAAAGACACTTACGGGGAACAAATAAAAGCTATATATTTGAGACAAATTTATTTAAATTAAATGCAATGAAAATTACTTCTCCATCCTCTACATGAGGGTGAGAGAAGAAAAAAAAAAGATGGAGGAACAGAGCAGCTCAAGTCACAAAAAATAAATAAAAAATCATCTCGAATTGGGTGTTTAATCCATAATGTCAATCTATCAAATGGAATTACAAGAAAAGAAACCTTTGATTCATCATAAAAAGCAACATAATTATGATACAAATTGAAGTTCAATTACCAAATATTATCAATATTAATTAGTAGTTTAAATCTTAACTGATTTTATTGTTTATCGTTTTGTTGTTGTTGTTGTGGTATTTGTATTTTAAAAGAAGGGATTCATGTGGTTATTTTCTTGAAAAATAAGAAGAATTTAGCTAGTTATACCCAATGAGTTACATATAAATTTGCAAATCTATTTCGAGTTCTACAAAAGTTATTCTGTCAAATCAGTTTGAGTCGATCAAGTTGAATTTAAAAAAATAATGATTTGGTCACATTTATGAAATATTTTAATATGTATAGAAAAGAAAATTGTGACAAAGTGGTGTCGATTAAGAAAATGAAATTAATTAACATAGATCACTCCGATAATGTGCTTTCCACTTTGTATAAGTGGTTGATATAAATTCTCTTGGAAAGTTATATAGTGAGACACAGCTAGCTGTTTGAATTGGAATTTTTTAATATTAATCTTTTTGACACAAATCACAATGATTAGGTTTTTGTAGGTGAAGAAAATCTTGATGTCGTTTTTGGGGCACCCACATGTTCTTTTTTTTTTTTCTTTTGTTATATTCATATCATTAACAATTGAAGCTATACACTTAATTAACAAATATAACGAGAAAACAAGATTTACAATGCGTATTGGAAAAAACATGAGTAAAAATAGCTTATTAGATGCCATAAAAGATTTGATGATATACAACATGAATATCTAGCCGAATTCCCAAACAACATAGGTTTGCAATTAAACACTATTCTCTTGGAAACATCAAGGATCCGACACTAAGCTTACCTTTTTATCCTAATAATTGATGAAATTTTTAAACATACAAAAATCCATTTGACACAAATCACAATTTAGGTTTTTGTAGTGTTAATTGAAGAAAATCTTGATGTCGTTTTTGGGTATGGAGAGAAACACCCATCAAAAGGTTTTTTTTTCTTTTTTTGTTATATCATTGAAGAACGGAGAGAAAATCATTAACAAATCCAATGGTTTGTGTCAGTTGAATTACATTTACTCAGTTACTTATTTAAAATTTTATGAAAAAATCGAGTGCAAAATCATAAAATCAATGTATATATTTATATTGTTATGTAATTAGTGTAACGGGTTGTTAAAATAAGTATGAATAGTATAGTCCAAGGAACCTACTATTGTAATTTGTAAGTTCGTATGCACGTATAAAGAACTAAAGAAGAGTACATCATTTGAAATATCTATGATATTTTTGAGTTGGGATAATTAGATAAAAACTCTTCAGGTTTGAGCTAATTAAAAAAAAACAAAGTTTTTAAAATTGCAAAAAAAAAAACCTTAAAGTTTGATTTTGCTTACATTTTCCTCCCTTCATAAGCAAAAATCATTTTAAAACACCCTAAATATTTGTGGAAACATTACAACCCCTTAAATTTAAGCTAGAATCAAATCTGGGGGAGTTTTTTTTGTAATTTTGACATATCTCTGGATTTTTTATAATTAGCCCAAATTTTGGGGGTGTTTTTGTAATGATCCCTTTTTAGTTTTAGTAATCAAAATTGAACTCCAAATGTATAAACCTTTGTGAATGTAGAACAATAAGTCAAATCTTGAAACTTATTAGAGAAGGAAATCAGGTAGCTGATGGACTTACTGAGGGCGTACCCTTGTGGTGTTGTGGGCCCCCAATTTTTTTTAAAAAATCTAATTATTCTATTTATATTTTCATTTTAAATATTAATTTTAGTACTAAAATATGTATTTTTTAGTAATTTAGCCCCCCCAAAATTTAATGTCTATCTCCACCCCTGGACTTACTAATATTGGTTTCAATTCTCAAGTTTTTTCACTGTTCGTTTTGAAAGGATAATTGAAGAGGTATATGTAAAGTTTACAAAAGATTAAAATTAAAGACCATTTTTTATGAGTGGCGGTGTCAAAAAGACTATTTGATACATATCACTAAAAAATACCCATTTGGAGAAACAAATGTCTAAGTGATATTTGTAATTTTAAAATATAATTGAGTTTATTCGTAATTAGCTTAAATATCGGGGGTAATTTTGATTTTAAAAAAAAACAAAAAACATGAAAGAAAGAACAAAGAGTAAAGCAATGGGGGAAACATTCCTTAAAGAGAAACAGAAGGGTCGACAGAGAGCATATGATGGCGCAGGGGGAGCACAACAAATCTTGTAGTCTGTCTGTAGACAATAATAAGTGGACATACTCTGCGACTCTGCACAATAACAGAAGCAGACACTGTTAACTCAGTACATACTCGTGCTCACGCCTTTCTCCTTTTTTCTGTCTCAAATGCCCACTTGGGGGTTGTTGCTTTACAGAGGCTTGGGCCTTGTATGGTTATGTTTCCATAGACCATTTTTAATTTCTAGTGTTGTAAATTGAATTTTGAGAATTTATTGGTTTTCGTGTGAAAATTGGAAATATGTTTGGATGAGTGAATGAAAATGAGTTTTATGTAGGTTTGGAAATGAGATTGTGTTTGGTTGAGTAGTTTTGAAATATTAGTTTATGTATATAATAATTTGAAAAGTTGATAGTGATTGGATATTTTAATTGAATATATAATATTATATTTGTAAGATTGTAGGGTGGTAGGTTCATTAGGTATAAATAATTAAAAAATAATAGTATTTTAAGTGTATAGAGTTGGTAATGGTGGATCCCATATGTATAGTTGGATGAAAAGATGAGAATATTGATTGATGAGTGATGTAGGATAGTGTATAGGGTTGGGAGTTGAAATTATAGGTTTGAGATGTAGTTTTATGTGAAAAATGGAATATGAAAATGATGATTTCAATTGGAAAATTTATAAACAAACATGATCTCAGTTTTATGAATAGTTGGAAATTGGAAATATGTTGTTGGAAACATAAACAAACAAGGCCTTGGGTTTTATTTTTTAGTTCCTTTTCTACTCATTTTGGAATTAATTAAAATTGGAGTGTTTTTATTTTGGATTTGAAATATGGTGTTTGAAGTCATTAGGTATAGTTTAAGAAGCTGAAATTGATTTACTAATACTTATTTTGTTTGGTTTGTTGTCCTTTTCAAAATGGAGATGATATTGTAAATAATATCATCTCTATGTGTAAAACCCGAATTTCATAGTTCGCCATATTCTTTCATTTTGATGCTCAAGTTTATGTTTTATTGTGGGCCACATCAACAATGACAAATAATCTTTTATTAGCCATATTTGTTTGCTCAAGTTCATGATTCAAATTGAGACCCACAAATCTTCTTCTACTATCCACAAATCATTTCCTCGTTTGTTGAAAAGTTGAACATGTCTTCAACAAAATTCAAGAATATGAATTTTGAATCATCTCCACAATGGTAAAAATAGAATTCATGTTCAATATATTGAACATAAAGTGCACCTAAGAGGTTTCCAATCAAATTTAGTTTAATCCAAAATCTAATTTAATTTTAATGTTTTCATTTCAAGCACGAAAACAAATAAGATTTGGGAAATTACTTCAAATAAGATGATTTTGAAATTCATCACAATGACTCAAAAAGTAGCTCAAATTAGGGCTCAATGATTTGAAAAATTCATCAAAACACTTTTTACCATAAAAGATCCACTATATTCAAAGTACAATCTTCTGTCATTAATTAATACTACATGCATCCAATAATATTACATACATTGTTTGATCAACAATAACTTCAGGCACAACTGAAGAACAGACTTGGCTCTCTAACTGTCTAACATCCAATGAGCACAATAAATTTCTTGTTGTCCTCTGAACAGAGACATATTGACATAAACACAGCGGCTCGAAGCAAAGTGCTTTGCCACGTCGACGCCATCAATACACGATTAGGTTCCGTCTCAAAGATTTGATGGATTGGCCCCACCCAGAAAAGGAAAATTATATAGTACATAATGCATTCCATTTCAACAAATTCGAACATAATCGCACACGACCATCGACGGGAAATAGAGCCACTACGAGGACAGTAGAAGCAGCAAATAAGGTGAAATGACAATAATGGTCTTAGAAAAGGGCTTCTAAGAAGATTGGCGAAAAGACAGCGTGCTCGGAGAATCAATTCTGACAATATGCTCATCCTCACAGCCAGAATCGTCGCTCGAGTCATCTCTTGTTGCATGATTTCTGTTGAGATGCAACTGTTCCTTTTGTGATGCGTTTTGTTCTTGTTTATGTTCTTGCATGCCAAGTTTCTTTCGCAATGTAGTCGACCCTTCTGATTTAACAGAAACCATGGGACGTGCATGAACTGAAGGAACACTAGGGTAAGACAGACTGTGAGATGGGCGTACACTCCTATTTCTCGGAAAACTCCGAGTACGTCGTCCTTCGATGTTTATCTGATGATTAAACAAGATTGTTAGATACTTGATGTAATCTCAAAGGCTTCTCATGTTGCGATAGGGTCTTCAACTAGTAGGATAATTAAAAATAGGGATAATTACAAAAACACCCCTAAGGTTTGGGCTAATTACGAAAAAAACCAGAGTTCTTCGAAAACTACAAAAAAAGCCTTGAGGTTTGATTCCGTCTTACATTTTTCCCGGTGATTTTCGAAAATATTTCAAAAAACCCCTGACATTTACAAAAATATCCCAGTTACACCCTTAAATTTAAGACAAAATGAAACCATAAGGTTTTTTTTGTAATTAACCCAAACCTTAGGGATGTTTTTGTAATTATCCCTTAAAAATACTATATTTGAGGTTCAGTCTAATTATCAAATAACTCTTTACAAAATTACAATGGATAATTACAAGAACTACCCATGAGGTTTGGTTAACTACAAAAAACCCAGAGATATTTGAAAATTGTAAAAAAACCCTTGAGGTTTGATTGTGTGTAAAATGTAAGGGGTTAATTATAATATTTTTACAAATAAAGAGGGTATTTGAAATATTTTTGCTAATAAAGGGAGTAGTGTAAAACAAAATCAAACCTCAAGAGATTTTTGTAATTTTCAAAATCTCTGGTTTTCTTTGTAATTAACTCAAATCTCAGAGGTAGTTTTTTTTGTAATTATCCCTAATTACAAAATGACTGTACCCATTGATGGGAGTAATTTGTAAAACAAACATAAATCTGAAGGGGGTATTTGTAATTGTATAAGTAATAAGATAACTGCATTGTTTTGGATTTTTTTTTTGTAATTAGGTTAAACCTCAGGGGTAGTTTTTGTAATTATCCCTAGCTAATAATATGAAAGTATTATAATCACAACAAATGATAAAGGATAAATAAAACCTACCATGCTACCAAAGATGCTTAGCTGCATTGCCCTTGCAGACAAATTGCTTCCTTGTGCACGTGCCACTTCCCGATCATGATGTTTAGACTTGAAAAAATGTTCAGGCCAACTCATAAGAGCACCATACTCTCTACCATGTGATACAGAGGGGTGATCAGCTGAATGTGATATTAGTGAAGATGCCCTTTTCTGGAGAGTTCTGCCAGCTTCAAATCCAGCAATATCTAGTAAGATTACTCTTGCCCTTGTCTCAACTTGATACACTGAAACTTGATGAGAGAAACTTTCTTCTCTGGCACCTACAGAGAATGCAAAATGAAATAGTGCTACGGGGAACCTAAAAGCTGCTTGCACATGAAAGACAAATCTACTTCAAATATTTATGTAACATTATAAATCGTCTGGAGGTATCTTACATTGAAGCAATAACTCCAGTGCTTCTTCCAGACAATTAGTCCATCAAAAGTTTACACATGTTAGGCCTACATGAAATGAGGTAGCAACTTATTTTTGTAGTACTTTTGATGCATCATGTGCCCAGCTGTTTCTTTAAGCGAGCAAACTTTTAAAAGACTCAGATAATAATGGGAAATATACAACCCAGATGCATGTAGCAAGGACCCATATAACTTTGCCAGAGTAAAAAAAGCGTAGAACCTACACATATTTCTCAGAGAGAAATAAGGAGTACTACACCAAAAAAAGATGCTAAAATCTCCAATAAATGTCCACCGTTTATCTTCCTTCCTTTTCTAAAAAAGAAAAATTAGCCATGCTTCCAAGTCATCTATAGCACCTAGCTTGAGATAAAATATTCAATCGGGCAAGAGACAATATGGAAACATGATATCTTCCACAGCACAGTGGAACTAAGAAAATCATATCCCTAGCAGAAGCTACAAGAAAATCATATCCCTACCGTTGTTAACCAAAGAGAAAAGTATGGTAATACAAATAAAAACATGTGAAAGGGCAATGAGAAACAGTAAATGGAAGTGACAAATCCGTGAATGAATATTTAAACCTCAGCGTTTTCTTGAGAAGTTTATTTAACTTTGTCATAATCTGTAAATAATCCCACAAATGTCACTGTAGCACCAACAGGTCAGTCTTAAATACACCATCGGCACCAGCTAAGATTTAACATCTCTACTTCACCAGAAAGTTCAAAATGAACAACAAAGAAGAAATAGGAAGATCAAGAGAAAAGTTGAAGACATAACAAAGATAGACAGAAAGAAAGCATGCACACTGCATCAGCATCATATATAAAAGCTAAAATTGTATGACAAGTTAGTATATTTACTAGCAAACTGTATAGCTGAAAGCGACAAGCAGTGTACCTAATGTTTCAGATCGGCGTGAACTTTGATCAACACGTGGCAAAATTGTTGCGGGAGCTGTAATCAGCTCCTCTTGCCCACCTTGCATTTTTATAAAACCTTCCAATAGGAAACCAACAGAATGATGAAGTAATTCAAAACATTCTCCCCTTAAGTATATATTCATCATTGATCTTTCAGCAACAAGAGTTCTTAAATCTGGCATTGACATTTTCTCAAACATATGAGGAAGCATGAGTTTGACAGGAACAATGATACTTTCCTGCAGCAAATGGGGTTAATTAACAACAGAAACTAATGGAGAGCTCATAAAATATTTTGTTTACCACTTGATTCCAAAGATGTTTTTTCTGCTAAAGATGGAAAGACGTAAAACAACATAGACTATGTCGCAGTTACAGGGATGAATTTATATATTACTCACCTAAAATATGCAGAAAATGATATGCAAAGAAAGTGGGAGCTGGAACACAATATGCGACACCAAGCAATAAGAAAAGACAACCAATACCATACCCGCCAAAAGAAATCTTCCACTGCAGGATCAGATCTCAATGCAGAAAATATCTTTTCAGACTCAATAAAGAAGCAGAGTACCACGGAGTCGGTAATGATATCACATATGTAGGGCTTTTCAGCAAGCACTTCGTACAAACCCAGAGTACTTCCATGAGTAAAAGTTGGGTGCAATAAATGCTTATAACTTTTACTTGACCACTGCCAATAACAAATATCCATTCATGAGCTGTTCACAGTTAACATTGAGTGCAAGTATAAATTAAATCTCCTAGCACCAACTTCATAATTGTTAGATACCTTCACTACTCCATTTGATAATAACCAGATACCAGATGGTTTTGATCCCTCCCTATAAAGTGTTGCTCCAGATAGTTTCATTGTTTCTTTTGTAGAACCTATCAGTGTCTCACGCACCACGGAAGGTAGGGCTCCCAGTAAAGGATTGGTAGATATCAAATCCCGTATTTTTGGAATTTTCACCAAAGGTGGATTTCTTAAGAGCTTTTTCAAGTCTGTCTGCATAAATGTTCAAATTTAAAATTTTATTCAGTATGACTTTCAAAAAATAATTCAAATAATGATAACCGTAACAACAGATGACCATAATATACCTGACAGCACCGCAATGACTTTCAAATGATGAAATGCAAATAAGGATAAACATAAGAGAACAGTTGACCATAATTTACCTGGACAGCATCATGAAGATGGCTCATCTCTTTTTCTTCTAATAAGCCAATCTTCTCAAGATTATGAACATAATCAATCAAATGGTTCAGCACAGAATATGTGACTTGTCTTGTTTTCACAACACGTAGCACCTGAAGTTGTTACCAAATGTAAATCTTATGGAGCATTTAATCTGCAAAACAGGTCATAAATTATTACTGTTTACATGCCTGAGGAAATGTCACACGAACATCTTCCAGAAATTTCCTTGCTTCCTCACCTTCCTGCTCACTTTCCCTAATTACCATGGATGCAATCTCACTGTCTCCTAAAGTATCAATGCATGTGTAAGGTAATGTTTTGGTTGCTGAGAAAACGTATTGACCTTAGCAATTTAAAGTAAAATAATCAACAAGAAACTTCACAGAAGCTGTTCTCCGGGGATGAAAAGAAGAACAAGAAAATAATAACCATGGGAGCAAACCATTTAAAAAGTAAAAACCTAAGCAAGAACTATGGAAAGATTTAAGTTGATATGCAGTTATTGCACCGTGGCATATCTCCAGGGATGAAAGTAAGAAAAAACAAATAATAACCATGGAATAAAACTTTTTAAAAGCTTGAGCAGGAACTATCACAAGATTTTAGATGATTTCAGTAATTGCACAATATTTTCTGCAATTAAACTTAATGGACAAAAAAGAGTTTTGAGCATGCCTGTGTTTGTGCGTGTATGTGTGGAGAGAGAGAGAGAGAGAGAGAGAGAGAGAGAGAGAGAGAGAGATTTCAGCATACTTCGCGTGAGTCTCAGCAGCTATGACTTTCTAAAGATTCTTTTTTGTAGTGGAGAACATCAACACCAATCTTTTTCATAAAGACTCGGTGCTTCACATATTATAACACCCTTGTATCGACATGTTATAGCTTATGGTTTCACAAAACCAAAAGAACCTTGCTTATTAACTATTATTGATATAAAACTTGCATGTCAAAAGATAAATTTTAAGGCAGCATTATCTTAGTAATTATAATTATAACAACATTAAAAAGCTGTACACAGTTCCAACTGGATTTCTCCTAATGACAATTTTATTGAATAGGTACACATCGTGGCACAAAGTCTACTAACAAATGGATAACATTTTACTTTTACGTCTGGAGAAATTCACATACAACTTGCCATAATAAAACTTGTCTATAGTAATGTTGATGTCAGTAGAGGGAATCCTTTCTATACTGTTCTACCAAAACTTTTCTTTTCTTTTCTTTTCTTGATTGGTATATTTCCGTGGTATTCCCATACAAATAAAGCGAAACAATAGTTGTAATTTCACATAATCAGAAATATATTACACTGTTGATAAGAAGACAACTGATTTTGACAGAAGCATTTAAGTTCCGATAGCAGAAGATCTCATGCATAATGTACTGAAACCTGCAATTGGAATTGTAAACAAAAGGAGCGGACAGAAAAAGGTTCAACAGCGGTAAAGTCACTCATAAAATCACAATGTGCTACTAAGTGGTCTAACACGCTGCATATCCATTCAACTCTAACAAAAGACCACATCAAGTTCTTTTTTGAAATCAATTATGTGAGGGCAGCCTGATTTTTATGTCAAGGAAATGAAATGACAAAAAGGCAAAATGTGTAGCTTCTTGAATAACAAGGACAAGTAAAGATTGCAGGGAATTCTTACCAATGAAGTCATGTAGTTGCTGTCTGGCAATTCTATGTGCACGAAGAAAGGCAGCACAAATATAGCATGCAGACTCTAATCTCTCAACAGTGAAGTATGTAACAAGCTTTTGTGGCATGATGCTTGATTGAAGGAACTTATAGTGATTTGGCATGTTCACATAAGACTTTAGACCCTTCCAGTCGCACAAAGCTTCATGAGATATCAGATCAATTGCTTCATCAACAGATCGCATCAGAAGATTGGCGGTAGTTTGGTTGATCCTTCCCTCATCAAGCATGACCCAATAAGCTGCCTGAACACCTACAATTTATCTCAAGTTGCACATCATATGCATGATATTGCACTTTGAAAATTCAATCTACAGCACTCTCTTTGTTAGATACAGATCGATCTTAAGAAATCATCCATGAACTTATTTTAATTGGAATTTACAAATAAATAGGCACACCCACTCAAATAAGAAGAACGTCTTTTCAACTTTTGGTAACTCAGAGCAGTTTATCAAATAACACTCCGTTCCCTTACCATACATGCTCAAGAGTCTCAGAGGTTTATGGTCGAATCATTTTCTCTTCAATGTCAGGTCCTGAACCGAACCCTAAATTCACCATCCACATGGCTAGATCTTTGATGATGCTAATGTCTTTTACATACAGCTGCAGTTTCTTCTTAAGCCCATTTGATTAACTTTGAGCGGTGGGACCATGAAAGGTGATTGCACTATAGCAGGTCAGTTGCTATAAGGTGTCTAATGGTATTCTAGGGTATTCATCTGATCTTCAAGTGATTTTTCAATCATGGGGCGAATCAGCATAAGCAATTCCCTAGTTGTGGCTGATGTCTGTCCATAACACGTCATTTCTAGCCCTACATGTGTCATGTCCAAGTCAAATGAGCAATTTTTAGTTCTTGCATATGTACTTCATTTGTACATATAGTTAACATGTAATCAGACTTGAAGAGCAAAAAATTAAAATTCAAGAATTGGTATTATCTAAATACCCTTATTCTATGATTGGTTGAATATTTTCCTTCAAATTGGGATTGCTCACTGCGTCATATTCCATGTTGATTTTACAATATCAATCATGTAATGGGACATGACTAGAGAAACTATCTCGACTCATCGTCGCGTCATGATATTTTTCATGCAAGTGGAAAAACCTATGATGATGACGGTTTTGGAATTTCATCTCATTTCTCCTTCGTATGAAGGTTGCGACAGGAAGCACATCTGGCGAAAAAATTTGTCACCTTGCTTTTTGGATGAATTTATAGTGTCTAACTAATTTTAGACAATTAACTGACACTATAAAATTCACGCCACCGATCCCACACGGTGATATAAGGCGCACTTGATGATGGTGATGAATATGGGATTGCTCAGGAAATTGGTTATTTCCTTGTTAAAACCTTCGTAAGGCATGTGTAAATAAGGCAAACTAGAATGTCCAATTAGTATACATTAAGTCCAACTACAAATGAATGAACTCAACTGATACTACTAGAATCATTTGCTGGATTTTTATTTAACGGAGCATGTGTTTTAGTCGTTTTACTGTAATATGCCAGAATTAAGAAACTTGAGGTGAATAAAATACGCATTAATCCGCTTGAGCATGTGCAATGAAAATTTTCCAACTAAATGAAACAATATATGTGTATATATATATATATATATATATAGTTAGTTAGGTCAAAAGGTTAAATTGTAAACAAAAGAGTTTTCCTCTAAATAGAAGGATCTATTTTGCAATAGACTGAAGATCCTTGACATAATCCAAAGACAACATTTTTATGTGGTAAGCAGCAATTAAGATCAGTTTATATGATTTTGAACTGTAATTTGACAAATTAATACTGCTATTAGATTTTAGCAAAGGAAAGATCAGAAGGTACTTCAGTAAATTTAAGCACTGCAACGAATGGGGTTACAAGAGTTGCAAACACTTAATCTTTCGGGTATAAACAGATAATTAGAAACAGTAAAACAATCAACTATCACAGTTTGATGAAATAAGGACATTAGGTTATAAATTACTTACCGTTTAAGAAGCGCTCTCGAATATCTTTCAAATTCATATGTTCAACGCTATCATCATTTCCAGATGAAGAATGAGGGTGTATTTGTTCCCCATCCACATCATTTAAGCTTTTTATATATCGTTTAACAGTAGGCCAGTCAGCAGGTCCTAATTCCTCATCATCCCCAAGATCACCAAAGGCCTCTAGAGCTTTGTTCAGCATTTCATTCTTTGTATAATTCAATATTCGCCTCTGCCATAAAATATGATGAATCACAAGTTGATAATTTTGCACAGGAAACCCATAATGTGGCTGTAGCAATATGTTACACAATTTTATACATAAGATACATAAGTATTCATTCATTTAAACAGCTGCACACATGTATATGTAAGCATTTCAGTCGATAATTTCATAAGTATATCATACCACATTGTTGTCACATGCAATCCATAAAACATGTCCATGGTAGACAAAAATATAGGAAAACCCTCTTTTTTTGCCTGCTAAAAGACTGTCAATTTACAGATGGATAATATTAAAGTGATAGGACAGAACGCAAAACTAAATAAGTCATGATTAGTTGACCATCCACTAATAGTTTTGGAAGATCCATCTCCTCGACAATGGAGTGATTCTGGTAACAATGGATAGCACATAAGAGCAAAGAAAATACCGGAGCTGTCATCTTCATCAGTAGCCCCAAATTGCATATCCAAGGAGTAGGATGAATTGAACTAGATGCATTTCAGCATACTCATCTTATTATAAGTATTTTTTCTAACTAAGCCAAGGCAAATGATAGGAAAGGAAAATGAGAGATAGCGACGACAAGAAGTAGTGAGAAAATTTCAAAGGCACAAACACTTATTTGGGATCATACAATGCATAATCCACCATTTGGGGAGCATTTAAAAGATAGATCTTCATCATTAATTATTATTTCAGACTTTGGTAAAAATAGTTTCCTCTAACTCTCAATGTCAAGGTTATTTTGTGAAATGGACTAAGTTCCAGGAAAGAGGTTATAACAGGTCAATTATGTTATTCCCTTTAAAGGTGTTTTCCATCAAGAGAACTAGAAAGGTTCTCAGTTATCTACAAGCATTGACACTAAATTAACTCTTGAAATATTAAAGCTTCGAACTCTGTCCAAATCATTACAATACGTGCAGTAACGCTCTGTGAAGACCACATATAAATAGGCTTTCCAGGTAATAATTTGCCAATGAGCATTTTCAGGAACTTTTCAGTGAATGGCAATTTGGCCTTGAATAGACATTCAATTAGTAAAGAAACATTGTGAATCTGGACCACTATGTGCCATTGCAGAAGATACACTGTGATGTAAGGACACAGATGAGGCAACATGGACACGGGATACGTAAATTTATAAAAAGAAATTAGGATATGACTTGAAGCAGTAATAAACAACAGGGAATAGTCTAGATATGGAGTTTAGAAATTACCCAGTCCAGTTTCTTTGATAATATATCAAAAAAGTCTAATAACATCAACAAATTTAAAGCTCAAAACAAATTTAAAAGTTATAAATCAACAATTCAATTTCCAACAAAAAAGCAAACACAATCACCTCTAATGTTAATATGCACGCGTAATGACATGCTAAACTCACACTTCAATTTTAACGTTTTATCCTCGTGTTATGATGGGGAGAGAGGGATCCACATTAATGCTAGTACTAGTCTCATTTTTCTTACCCAAAACTTCTGAATTTCAAAAATCTCCCTAACTATCAGTTGGAATAGTGATAGGAAGTGTTTCATGTTTATTGTTCTTGTCTCACATAGGAAGAGGAACTAGGAGCACTGGTTTAGTATACCCTATATATATGTAAAGGGTATTCTATTAATGATATATAATAAGATGATCTTTATTTCTTTATATTAACATGGTATCAGAGCCTATTATTAGCCCTAAACCCACCTCCAACCGTCAGCCCCCAGGCCCAGCCGCCACCTTTTGGTAGAAACCCTAAATCTAGAAAAACATAGATCTACTCTCCAATACACGTTTCTCCACAAATCTGAACCCACCACTGCCTTCGTCTCTCAATTCCGTACGCCGCCCGCCGCCATGCACGCCCCACGCGCCGCCGATCGTCCACCAGTCTGATCAGTTTTTTCTCCTGACTCCAACCGTACTACTCACTTGCCCTATTTCCTCCTGAAATATGTTGGTTGGCTAGGTCAGCCCTTTATATATTAAAAAAAACATCAGTCTTCTCCGGCATAGATGTGTGGTTTTATGTGATTTGATAAACATCCTCTTTATTTCTCTCCTTTCCTTGTTCTCTGAATTTATTTGCTCGTCATGACTAACCCTAACAAAGATAGCCCGTCAGAGGAACCTACTGTTCCCAACGTTCACAGGCACCCCCGTCATCACAACGACTAAACTCAATGGTCGAAATTACAGTCAATGGTCGTTTGTTGTGCAATTGTGGTTTAGAGGACAAGGTCTTGTTCATTATTTAACTGAGGATGTTCCCAAGTTATCCAAAGCCAATCTCCGTCTTTGGGATCAAGTTGATGCTCAACTTACTAGTTTGTTGCTTCAGTCTATTAAACCTGAGTTACATTACCTTGTTCAAGGATGTCCGTCCTGCAAAGTTCTTTGGAATCGTACTATGGAATACACTTTGGAATCGTACTATGAACATGTATTCCAGAACTATTAGTCGTATTTATGATGTTACTTCTGATTTATTACGTATTCAACTTGATGAGATAGGTTTTGTTGTCTATTTTGGTCGATTTCAGAGTGTTATGGCAGAGTATAATGAAATTTTTCCACCACACACTGACATATATCGCCAACATCATGAACAGTTCTTTGTAGTTCTTATGCTTCGTGGTCTTCCCTCTCACTTTGATCCTGTTCTCTCTCAGATTCTCTCCAGTGCCACTTTGCCCTCCATGACTGATGTGTTTGCTGCTCTCAATCGGGCTTCTCTCACTAGCACTGTTCTAGCCCTGACAACCAGTCAACCATGTTTACTTATAATCCTAACAGAGGTAACCAGAACCCAAGAGGTGGTCGTGGGTGAGGGCGCGGGCGAGGGGGAGGTAGAGGAGGCAATACCTCTCGCCCTCAGTGTTCTCATTGCAACAGGTCGGGTCATACTATTGAAACTTGTTGGGATTTACATGGTCGCCCCCCAATGTTGCCAGTGTCGCCCATGTGGAATCACCTAACCCATCATCTACAGAGCGAGCCTGTACTTCAACATAGTACCCCGCTCCAGGCCGCTACTCCTTCCTACTCTTTATCTGAATCTGAGTATTTGCAGTGTTAGTGTTACTTAATTGGCAAATTTGATCTTTAAGCACGGTGCAAGTTCTAGTGTTGTAACTCTGGTAATGCAACATGGTTCGCGTAACCGGGCGGATTTTATGCCGATTCGTACGTATTTGTGTTTTTCGCAAGTTGTCTATATTGTGAATGTTGCTGATATTATTGGATAAAGTTTATCTTAATTGATTCAGCCTCTTTTTAATTGCCAATTATTCTTTCTAAATCATTTTCCTTGTGTAATTGATTCTTACCCACAAGGAAATGATTTTTCTTTCTGATTTCCTTCCTTTTGCAAGAAATCGCCCACTTGAAATCAGGAGGCAGATTTCTTCTTGATTGTTATAAGAAGAGAAGTCGTCTTTTGGAGAAGTTATCGAGAAAAGCATACTCGAGCAATATTTTTTCTTCAAGAAATCATTTGTTCTATATTTTTATTCTTCGGGAGAAGAAGGTGAAGATCTACGGCGTGGATCGACTCGACCGTTCAAGGGATTTGAAGTTGGAGGGATTCCAACAAGGTTGAGATTGTGGAAGATTCAATCAAGAGATTAATTTTATACGAGTGTTGGTGAATTGATAAAGAGGGAGTCTTTATGTTATTCGTAAATCCAGTCGTATTTGTAATAAGCTTTGTTTTTCTAATATTGGATTGTTTCTTCTCTGGGCGTGGCCTCGTGCATTAATATTGAGGAATCTAAGCACGTTAAAAGTCCTGGTGTTATTTTCTATTTCCGCTGTGTGAGTGTGTCGTATGCTTCAGTGTTACAACATTAACATACAACACTGCTCGAATCCGAAGTGTTTTTGTATTAATATATTGATTAATAGGGCAACATATTCTATCATGCAGTATCTTCAACTTCAGGCTTCACAACAGGCCACCCAGTCTTCCACCGCATCGCTTGCACATGCCACGACTCCTGCTGCCTTCTTGTCTCATCCATCCCCTCATTCTGGTAAGTGGATTCTCGATTTGGCCGCCTCTGATCACATGAGCGGTAATTCCTTACTCTTAATTTTCGTTCAAATAATTGTCTATCTCCGGTTACCCTTGCAAATGGTTCTTCTACCCCAGTCACTGATAGTGGATCTGCAGCACCTACGTCCTCTATACCCCTTCCATCTGTTTTATATCTTCCCCAATTTCCCTGTAATCTTCTCTCCATTAGTAAACTTACCCATATGCTCCATTGTTCAGTCACTTTTACTTCTTCCTCTGTGCTTGTTCAGGATCTGAGAACGGGCGCGCAGATTGGCACTGGGCATGAGGCTAATGGACTTTACTACCTTGATGTTGATAAGTCTGTTGTTGGGGTTGCTGTTTCTTCTCCTACACTCATTCACAGTCATCTCGGCCACCCTTCCCTCGCCAACTTCCACAAAATGGTTCATAGTTTGAGTCATGTCAAAGAAGTCTTTTCTGAGTTGTGCCAATTAGGAAAACATAGTCGTAATTCTTTTCCTAGTCGTCTTAATAATCAGGCTACTGCCCCATTTGAGTTAGTACATTCAGATATTTGGGGACCTAGTCGTCATGTACCTAAATTTGGTTAACGTATATTGTTACCTTTATAGATGATTTTTCTCGTGTTGGTTATTTTTCATGAAAGATCGTTCTGAAGTTTTGTCTATTTTTCAATTGTTTTACAATGAAGTTGTTACTCAGTTTAATTCTCGTATTCGCACATTACGAACTGACAATGCTCGGGAATATTTTTCTTCTTCTTTTTCGTTATTCTTATCCTCTAAAGGGTTTATTCATCAGTCTTCTTGCGCTTACACTCCACAACAAAATGGGGTCGCTGAGTGAAAGAACCGTCATCTTATTGAGACAGCTCGTACTCTTCTTCTTCATATGAATGTCCCATTGCGTTTTTTGGGATGATGCAGTTCTCACAGCCTGTTATCTGATCAACCGCATGCCCTCTACTATTCTCCATGGGCAAATCCCATTTTCTACTTTGTGGCCTCGTGATCCTATCTATTCCCTACCTCTCCGTGTCTTTGGGTGTGTATGTTTTGTCCAGAACTTTTCCCTTAGGTCTGATAAATTAAGCTCTCGCTCTATAAAGTGTATTTTTCTTGGATATGCACGCCATCAAAAAGGTTATCGCTGCTATTCACCCGAGCTTAGTTGCCAGTTCATATGTGTTGATGTCACATTCTTTGAATCTAACCCCTATCATGGACCAACTTCTAATTCTCCACACTCTGTCATTGAGGATTTACCACTTCCTGTTCCACTTTTCAATCCTCCTACACTCTCTTCATCTCCCACTACGTTGCCCCCACCTACTCCGGCACCTCTTTCTCGCTTGGATCGTCCCGATCTACAAACATATCAACGGCGCCATCGCATAACCCTGGCTCCTGCTGCTCCGGGTGCCACTGCCACGCCCCTCTTGGATCCGATTCAATTGTCTCCACCTTTTGACTTAGATTACCCATTGCTCTTCGAAAAGGTACTCGACGTTGCACTACTCAAAACCCTATCTCTCACTTTGTTTCTTATCATGCTTTATCTCCTTCTTATTTGTCATTTGTTGCTTCGTTATCCTCTATTATTGTTCCTCACTCTGTCTCTGAAGCACTTGCTCATCCTGGTTGGCATGCGCAATGTTGGAAGAAATATCTGCCATACAGTCTAGTGGCACTTGGGAATTGGTGGATCTGCCTTCGGGCAAATCTATTGTGGGTTGTCGTTGGATTTATACCGTTAAATGCTCACCTGAAGGTAAGGTGGACAAGCTGAAAGCGCGCTTGGTCGCTAAAGGGTACACACAAGTTTATGGTGTTGATTATGATGATATGTTCTCACCTGTTGCTAAAATGTCTTTTGTTCGCCTCTGTCTTGCTCTTGCAACGATGTTTCATTGGTCTCTACATCAACTTGGCATTAAAAATGCCTTCCTCAATGGTGATCTTGAGGAAGAGGTCTTTATGGAGCAACCACCAGGGTTTGTTGCTCAGGGGACAGGGGGAGTCTACTAAGGTATGTCGTTTGAAAAAATCTCTTTATGGTCTGAAACAGTCACCACGAGCGTGGTTTGGCTGATTCAGTGAGGTCGTTATTAGTTTTGGGTTGACAAGGTGTGAAGTAGACCATTCTGTCTTTTACGGACAATCCTCTGGGAAACGTCTTTTGTCGATTGTGTATGTTGACGATATCATAATTACTGGAGATGACACGGGAGGCATAGATGACCTCAAGAACTTTTTGCATCTACAATTCCAAACTAAGGACTTGGGCAAGTTGCACTATTTCCTTGGTATTGAGGTTGCACAATCAGATCAGGGTATATTCATCTCCTAACGAAAATATGTCCTCGATATGTTAGAAGAAGTTGGAATGCTTGGGTCAAAACCTTGTGATTCACCAATGGACCCAAATGTCAAGCTTTTACCAAACGACGTGGAACCAATGTCAGATTCTGGAAGGTATAGAAGGTTGGTTGGCAAACTTAATTACCTTACGAAGAACTCATCCAGATATTTCATTTGTTGTAAGTGTGGTTAGTCGGTTTTGAATTCACCGCGAGAAAGCCGTTGGAATGCGATGAATCCGTATTCTTCAAGATATCAAGAATGCTCCTGGAAAAGGAATATGACAGAGATACAGGGGGAAATTAATTAATGTGGTATGCGGATCGGGCGGGGTGTCCAATCGATTGACGCTACTTACGGATATGTGTTTTCATTGGTGGAAATCTCATATCATGGAAAACTAAGAAAAATGTTGTGGCTCGCTTGAAGTGCAAAGTCCGAATACTGAGCCATGGGTCTTGCGACGCGTGTGAACTTATTTGGGTGAAATAGTTGCTCGGTGAGATTCGAGTAAATAGTTCTCGGCTATGACATTAATTTGTGATAATCAGCAACAATGCATATTGCTTCCAATCCATCTTCCATGAGCGCACTAAGCAAATTGAAGTCGATTGTCACTTTGTGAGAAATAAGGTGCTAGTTAAGGAAGTGGTCACTTCATACGTCGTTCAAATGATCAACGGCAAATATCTTCACCAAAGCTCTACGCGGTCCTCGGGTTAATTATATATTTAACAAGCTAGGCGCATATGATATATTTGCTCCAGCTTGAGGGGAATGTTGGAATAGTGTTAGGGAGTGTTTTATGTTTATTGTTTTTGTCCCACGTAGGAAGAGGAACTAGGAGCACTGGTTTAGTATACCCTATATATATGTAAAGGTATTCTATTAATGATATATAATAAGATGATCTTTATTTCTTTATATTAACACTATCCAACATGTCTACGACTTTTATTGATAGGCCCAGATTTACCAACTTATCTAACTCAGTCTTATGTGTACATTTATTGATAGAGGCCCAACTGATAACAAAGAGCCATGTAATATTTTGAATTTTATGGATTGTTGTTTGGATTTGCATCTAGCCCTGGAAGGTGGTATAGGATAATCCTACAAGGTCCGACCCAATCACTAGTTTCTATTCGCCCCTAAAGCTTTAATGTGAAATCACAAACATGTCCTATCTTTCTGTCCATATTGCAACTTAAATTCCCAATTCCAACCGGCGACAAGGATGTGATTTCTAAACTCCAGCAATTCCCTTTCATTACCCATTACTACTATTTTTAATTCTTCGTCACAAATATCCCCCGTCCCCAAACTTCAAAAACTACACGGTAATTACATACTCTACATATGGAAATCGCCCTAAGTCCAACAACGAGAGAAAAACTTTAAAAAAAACGAAGAAGGAGAGCAAGAATGGTGAGACGCGATTGTGAGATAGAGGGAGGAGATAATGAAAAATAAAGAGGAGAAAATAAAAATAAATAAGAAATGAGAGCGATGAAGAATAAAGAGGGAAATTGAGAGAATACAAAATAAAGGAAGAAAAAGTTTGGGAAGAAGTCTAGTGGGTAAATAAATGAACAGTACTCATATCAAGTGTAAAGAAGAAGTCAGAGAAGAATAATGAACAGTAGCATGGGAAGAAAGAAAAGGAAAAAATATTACGAATTTATTAAGGGTATAATATCACTCATTTATCCCACAAAGTACACATTTGACATTTTGTATTATGATATCATTTCCGTATTCAAATAAAGCATACACAATATTTATTGGTAAATCAATCCATATCCAACAACTCATCACATTTTTTATTAATCATCCTATATCCAACCCAACAAAGTAAACGCCCTTACTGGTTCTGTCATATACCACGTGCGTAGCTGTTTTTTTTTTTTTTTTATCCTTCCTCTTTGAGATACTTCAACAATCCTATCCATACACATATTATTCCACCCCTACCTATCAGTATCTGTATCTCAGAAGTATCACATTGTAAACGAGTCACTAAATGATTCGGAGGAGAGTACCCAGATTATATATGACACCTCGTACCTAGCCAGTTGTTGAAGTAACTCAATTTTTGAGTGGGAGGAATCATGTGGTCAAGGGGGAACAAGCCTTTAAGCTATGTGACAGGCCAAATTTCTTAGAAGAGGAAGCCAGGATATTGCCCTGGATTTTCCTGCAACATTATATCTGGAACTACCAATGTTAGAGTTGCATGGATTAAGTTCTCATAAAGAACTTATTTCTGATATCCTGAACACAATAGGGAGCACAGGTAGCAAGTGTCCTGAAAGAAGAAGTGTTTCTCCACTTCTTGAGGAAAGCACACCTTGTCAACAGTTACAAGCTGCATAGAATCGCTAAAATTACAAGGAGTATCATCTCATGTTCATGTATTTATTAAATTAACTTGCTGCACAATAGACCACAAGTCTAGGCAATGGATAAGGCAATTTTTTACTATAATTGACAGTCAATTTCATGATCGTCTATGCAAGCGATAGCTACAGTTTCATGTGGTTCTTTTTGTGGGCTTGTATCACTCATCTCTATTATTGATTATGAACAAAATAATTAACAATAAATGCAAAATAACACATAGATCAGAACAACTGTACCTTTGCTGCTGATAGCTTATCCATCTTAAGAATACGTAAAACAAACTGCGTTGTTGATCCATTCACAATAAGTGTAAGGAATACAATTCCTCCAGTCAAAAATACGAACTGCAAAAGCAAGAAAAAGTACGATCATATTATAACTAATGCAAACACAGACACATGTACATATATATATATATATATATATATAACACCTACATGTGTGTGTCTGTGCTAAATAACAGATATATTATGTGTATTTCACATTTCATTACAGTGACACTAGCAGTTGACCAATTTGACCTTCACATGACGTACCAGAGTTCCAGTATCAGAACTGATATATGATGACTTGTCACTGGAACGCTGAAACACTAATAAAGATAAATTAGATAATAATCACATTTGGGTACATATTATAATTAGAAGTTGGAGAATCAGGCTCTAATATCTAAGAACAGCGACCATTATTTGAGAAACTTATACATTAATTCCTTCACCCAAACAACAGCGACCAGGGTCAGATTGTACATAACACTTTAGTTTACGATATGTGTACTTGTGTTGAACTTGCAAAAAGTTAACGTTCCATGATACCATTAAATCAAGGGAGAGCATTACTGACTCTGATCAAAAGGGAACCACAAGGGGTTTTGTTACATATTCATGAGATGCAAGTAGAATTAAGTAGATACAAATATCACAAAGAGTCCCAATTTTTCTAGCAACTAAATGAAAATGCACATGTGAAAAAACGCATAGCAAGTTTACGTTAAGACAATGCAGAGCATATAAGTTGGTAAATAGTGAGTTTTAAAATTCTGCAGAATGAATCAAATAACAAAATAACTCAACTGAATCTTTCACTTAATAAATGATTGACCAAGTTTACATTTGCCTTCAGTAAGAAGTATTTTCCACTCGGTGGCCCTTATTCACATAAACCAGAAGTAGATAAACCCACATGAGCTAGAAGTACTGGTTATGGTAGGAAAAATAACACAGCTGAAATCACACTGCCTAAGGTGAAACTGAACCCTTTTATCAATGACCATTAAATACACACACACACAGAGAGGGAGGGGCAGAGGGAGAGGATAGCCCTCTAAATAAAAAGATGCTAGAGTAACTTGCCTTAACAGAGAGTGAAAGTGACAACGCCACAGCCCCACGCAGACCAGACCAGACAAGAATAATAGCTTCTTTCCAGTCTAGACCATAACCAAAATATTGCAGAAATGGAAACAATACCGCAACTACAACCACTCTAGCAACTTGAACAAGCAAATATAGCAGGAACAAATAACCCCAAGAATGTTCTGCATGAAATAACAAATGTTAGAAAGAAAAAAGTTTCTAGTAGAAATATTAAGAATGAGTAGATTCACATGATCTGTAGAAAATTTAACTGGAATGCACAGTGGAACTTCCAATCAAGAAGATTCAACTAATAAATTGTTTGGCATACATATTAAACATGTGATTCTCCAAACAAAAAGACAACGTGCAATATAACTAAGCTCTTGAGTATTATTTTTTTTTTTTCAAAGGCATCTATTATCAAGTAACATCAATTTTCACTGCTATAAGCTCTTTCATGTATTTACAAGAAAAGTACGAAGAGAATTGCAAATGTTTAGTAAAATAAAGAAAATGTAATATCTTGGACTAAAAAAAGTATATATAATCCCAATAGTTACAGTAATAGGTTATTGGGATTACTAAATCCAGTGAAACATAGTACTGGACCATACCACATCTTGAAAGTAACAGAATTTTGGACAAATCTCGATCATGTATTTCATCACTAAAATAAAGCTGAAAGAAGAGGAAGTTATTCCTCCTCACTTTAAATTCTCATTAAAGGTTACCTACTGAAATCGTTTTCACCTATGCCTTCAAACAAATGAGAAAATATTAAAGGTTTCAACTAAAGAATTATTCTTTTCATATACCAAAGCATCTTGAACTAATGTTCTTTTTCACACAGTGAAGAAGGATATGAGTGGATGGCTATACTGGCCAAGGCTTGAGAAAGGAAGCTATAGTCAAAGGCACTTGGTCGTAAAGAGTGATGAGAAAAGTGAGGGGTAGTTGAGGGCAGCAAGTAGGTAGAGATGAGCGATATTAGAAGATAGTGTAAACAATGTGCTCCCAGAGGTCAAGAGATGAGGAAAGAACTGCAGGTAATCACTGGTGATGGGAGTGGGGCAAGGATGAAACAAGCGAGAAAAGCGGCTTCAGATGGTTTACGTTGTAAGGGGGAATGGGAAATGGAAGGGGCATGGACCGCGGTGTGGGAAGTGAGTCAAGGGCAAGTACGGAGTATGTGCAGATGGCGGTGGGGTGGTAGAGAGTAGGGTAAAGTTATGGACAAAAAGTGCCGAAGCCAAGGCTATTTTTCACTTATTAATCGTCATAATTTGGAGGTTATGTTTAGCATTTGGCTCAAAAAATATTCTAGGACGGGAACACTGAGAGAGGTGCAAACAATAGATAAACCAAAGTCTGCAAATGCGTGACCCTTGGGAATACATATATTGAACACTGGATCCTAAGAGGACTGAGGAATGGCAATCCCTTTCCTTAGTGCTTACCAAGAGCTTATTGTTCACATCTGGTACGTGATGTATTTTGGGAGAATTTGTACAGTCTCAATCATGACTGACCAGGTACCGCTAGACTACCATAAGCGATACAGTTAGTTGCTATGTTAAAATGAATCAACTTTATGAGATGAGTTTGTTCAAAGCAAAGTTTTTGCAACATCTTTCACCAAAAAAGTGGTGTCCGCCATGGCTCTGTATGTCGACTAGCAATGAATCGAAAGGCAATTTTCTGCATCTTAGTGTCCATAAAATCAAGTTACCACCAAGAAACAGGCAATAATTAGTAATACATTTCCTGCCGTAGTCCAAACCTGTATGACCATCAATTGTATACCCAAAAAGTTAAATGATCATTACTTGGTTAAAGTGAAACTCTACCAGGGACATCTAGCAACTTCGGAACACTTGGTTCAGGTATTGTATTAGTATCCACATGAATCAATTGGTTTGGAACCCTCTTTCCCTGTCTCACTCAACAAATTATGCCAACATCAGTTACAATCTACTACAAAGCACAATGATGTCATATTAGGTTTTGACCCGATTAGGGCAATGTGTGTCAACCTCAATCAATTTTGTTGGCAATGAAATCACGATGCAAAGTTAATTGCAAAAAAACGGATGAACAAACTGCCAAAGAAGGCAAGAGACATAAAGAGAAGATATGCAGTTTGCGATTTGAAAAGGGGCGCCACGACAAGGAACCCGATATAAATGAAGTGGCAGGGATAACGGTACAATGAGGATGAATCCATGGTGACCACAATAGAGATAGATTGTAAAACAATGGTGACAGGTCAAAAATGCTGGAGATGGGATCCAAATCTAGGGTTTAATAGGAGCGACAACTGAAATACATGAACAGCAGCGACATTTTCGGTTTAGATCTAAGGTTTTTTTTAGAAGCAGTGACAATAACATGTTGACTGTGGCGGCATTTTGGGTTTACATAATAGCAGTAGTGGCTCCTATTGTCTAGGTTTTTTATGTATATTATAATATTTAATTTTATATTCTCATTGCTATATATAAGAAGGCTCGAGCTACCATGTGAATAATGGATTTTGGGAATATGTGGGTGTTGTCATTACTCAACCCTTATGATATACAAGAAGTGCATAACAGAACACTCCCAACTCTAACATAAGCTATAAAATATTAGTTATTTGCCAAAGTATCAATAATGTGCTATAACACCATACCCTCACAAGTATAGGTCAAAAACGTTTACCATATTAAGGAGATTGAAAACATGGTTTCACACATCCTTGTTATATCTACATGATACGAAAGAAGATAACTTACCATGGGTTTTGAATATACTATCACTTCTGAGAACACTTTCCGCTATTACTACTCCACTGCAAAAGACGAAAAGGCAAATAGGATAAATAAAGTAAATCTATTTTTTTAGCCAAGCTAAGTAAGACATTCAATCACGATCTCTGACCACATAAAAACCAGAGGCATGGAAGATAGTCAAGATATGCACTCCTATTATTGGATAGGATGCGTCCAACAACTATCTTTGATCACAAACTCAAGAATATAAAAGGTGCTCACTCAGTCACTCTGTTCTGAAAATATCTTGATCTATTGATTTCCATTTTGGTCAAACTTGAACTGCACCCCCACCACCACAAAAAGAAACAAAAAAAACAAAACAAAACAAAAAAGGGGAAAGAAAAATAGGTTCATAAATTTACGGGGAAAGCTAAAACTCATTCTTACCTTAAGATGAAGATTAATGTATTAGCAATATACGCAACCATTTCCCTGAAACAAATTTTACACATCATAAAAACCCAATCCTGGAACTGGTATAACCGTATAAGCAATAGAGAATTTAAGCAAATGTGAAATACAGTAGAGACTTACTAACAAAGTGAGCAAATTATGAGACCAACAAAATCCATGAGCTATGCCGGTATTAATTACTCAAAATGCTTATCATGAATGTGTGATTTAATCAATGTCAGACATACTGTTTAATGAAGCTTATGAAATGCTTGAGCAATATATAAAATTTGGTTATTCAAAACATGTAATAGATTTTGAGGACAGAAAACTACAAAATTGGCGAAGAAAAATAGCTAAACATGAAAGACGGGCAATGATAGCCATTAAGCAGAGAAAATTACCAAAAATGATGCAAGCTTTGTTGACTTTCACCTTTAAAGGCAGTCCGAGCCACAGCAGAATAAAACCTGTCAATGCATCTCATTTCAGGGCAGCTGTTTATGCAAGTGGTATGATCAATCTAATGAAATTAATGGAACCTACATCCCCAAAGTCATGACTGTCAAAACTCCAGAAACGTCAAATCCTTCTTGAGCCTGTCACAAATAATTTGTGCTCAGTGTTTCTCATATAAAAACAATGATAAAGGAAAAATGAATAATTGTATCTAAGGGACATTAAATTGAAGACATTCACATTTCAAAAAGGCTGCATTCATTGAGAGGATATCAAGAATATATATGCATGTTTGATGTTTTCTATGCAAATTAGAAATTGAGAACACATTTCAGAAATCCTTATTGCATCAACCAAAGTTAGAAGGTGTGAAACTGGGTAAATGAGCCAGTCAACGTATACAAAGTCCTACGATGTCAGTCCAATTTACAACATTTCATTCAACAATTAGCTTCAAATGTAGTCATGCTGTGCACTATCTGGTTCAAAAAGGAATCAAAGCATTATGAAGATTAGTAATGATAAAGACAAGAGAAAGAGAAATGTTTAAAAAAAATGAAATGTTGCAGCACTAAGGGAGGATCCTCCATACAGAAAGATATGGAAAGATTTTTGGCTAATTTATGTGCTGTGTCTCAGCCAAATTTCTGTTAATCTTAACTTATTATCCTGTAACAGTATGGGGCTTGAAGATCATTGGAAACAGATGATCTTCTCTTACTGAACATACTTGTAATGATTATAAAAGGGCACTCTTGAATGGTCATTACATATATGTACTCGAGGAAAGCCTAGTGATATGCACATAAAAGTAGAATGTCCATAGGTTGCAGGAACGAGAAAATATGGCCTTCGAAGCTACGAAATATACAACACAATAGATGGTAAAATCAAATTAATACAAATTTGAATATTACTTTGAGCACAATCACCTATAATTCTATGTAAAAGTGCACGAAAAAATATCATAAAATTAGCATGTGATATAATCTCCCACATCCACAATGAAGAACCATATGATTAAAGTGCACAGGTTTAGTAAGTTACATACTGTGAAGTAGGCTATGTAGCTCACAGCAAGTGTCAAAGAAATTTCAATAACTGTGTCATTGAATATAAATCCCAGCCACAAGACAGATGCTATTCCAAAAGCAAGACCAATACCTACACTGTTCCATGAAAGAACCAATTAAGCTATAATGATGTGCATTATTGTCAACCAAAAGGATATGAACATACGCTCCAAGAGATACTTGTGACAAAAATTTGACTAAGCCTCCCCAATTAAAGTTCCAGCCAAGAACCATCCGATAAAATAGCTGATAGACCACAATTGCTGTCCTGAAATCACAGATGAATAAATTTTAATGAGAACACGCTGGCCAAGTAAAATTAGATTTCCAGAAAATAAATCAAACTGCTGCCAATTCTATGTGAACCAACTGCACATGTCAGGACATCAGAGCAATATCCTTTTGAGACGATTGAAAATAGTCAGTTACTACAGCATTTATTGATAATTGTACCCGTCATTCATCAAGGACTCTCCTTCAATTATAGTACTCAATTTTTTGCTAGCTCCCAGCTCTTTCAAGAGGGCTACAACAGCCACAGGATCAGTAGCACTGAGGAGACCGCCAAGCAATAACGATGTTTTCCAGCTCCAGTTATACGGAAAAGCAAGCTACAATTTCTTAAATTTCAGAATAATGTAAACAACAGGTCAACAGCATATAAAGAAGAATTCCTCAAACCTTTAAAGCGGCCCCAAGACAAAAGGTCGAAATGAGCACCCCAGGGCCAGCAAGTAGAAACATCTGCATTATACACCTCTGTATTGGGTGGGGAAAACAAATGGCAAATGGTTCAGTATAAGATTTTCAATCATAACGCTCAGCATATTAAACAACAGTGAGTTACAATCAAAAATGTTTAAAAAAAAAAAAAAGTAAAAGCAATAGGGAAGCACAAGCAGGTTAGAATCTAAAGATTCTGATCAGATTCTTGGTGGAGCATATATCACCATTTTGCTACACCAATTAAGGTATAGTGATTACCCCTATTCTTGCTCTTGGGATCGTCACATAAGGACACGTGAGTCCCCCCTCTCCAATTAAGGTATAGTGATCACTCCTAGTACTCACCCTGGACCACAAGTTCCCCCTCTCCAAAACCCATCACCCATCCCCATGCTATCTGCACCTCTGTGACCTACCCCAAACTCATCGTCACCACCAACCCTACTTCTTGAGCCAACAGCCTGCCACCCCCGCATCCTGAACCACCACTGAACTTCTGCCACCTTGCACAATATGCACCCAACTCCCCAAGCCCAATGAAACCACCTTCTGCAACACCCACTGAGGCTAAACACCTCAGCTACTCATCCCTTGATTTGAGTAAAAATATGAGTCACTTGATATGATTCCAAATTAGATGTAACAAGTGCAAGTTTCTATTTAAAAAAACAAAAGTGAAAAAATGAGCCTTTGATGAGATCATGAGATCTTAATGATGGAATTTTTTAGTTTTGAAACACTTGTATGACAAGATGAAAAACTGTTTTGATCTCAAATGAGATCTAACGGGTTGATACGATTTTCATACGTTGATTACATTCTTAGATGAGATCAAACAATTGGGCATTTGAAAGGAATATTTCAGAGTTGAGGTTAATTGATGACGGGGGATTATGAATTGAATTTCATTAACATAGAGGTTTTTTTTTTTTTTTTCCTTATATAAACTTTGGCAAAATACTGGGGGAAGATGTTATTTATTTATCAACCAATGTGGGACTGTTTTATATTTGTGATAATCCTCACATAGAATCCGACAAATGTTGAAACATGGTATGTGATGATTCGATTTTTTATAAGAATAGTTGTAGTACATGAAAACTAGCTGGCATCGCAAAACACTCGACAAAATTTAAATTGCAGCACCCCGTATGTAAGCACAAGAGACTTACAGCATGTCATCTATTTCCACAAATACAACAACAACAAACTAAGCCTTAATCCCACTATGTGGGGTCGGCTATACGGATCATATCGCGCCATCGTTTACGGTCATAAGCCATATTTTCATTTAATTCTAGATATAACATATCTTGTTTAATAGCTTCTTTCCAAGTCTTTTTATGCCTACCTCTGCCTCTTTTGATTTGTGTGAGTGATTCCCTACCTTCTAAACGTCACACATATGCATCTAAAGGTCTCCTATAAACATGTCCAAACCATCTTAATCGTGTTTCTCTAATTTTCTCATCTATAGGTGCTACTCCCACTTTGTTTCTAATGTGTTCATTTCTTATTCTATCTAATCTAGAGTGTCCCCACATCCATCTTAACATTCTCATCTCTGCTACCCTCATTTTTTGTTCGTGTTCATATTTAGTCGCCCAACATTCTGCTCCATAAAGCATTGCGGGCCTTACGGCCGTTTTATAAAATTTTCCTTTCAATTTTAGTGGTATTTTACGGTCAAGGATAGAAGTTGCACTCCTCCATTTATTCCAACCCGCTTGGATCCTATGTGTGACATCTTTATTGATATCTCCGTTCTCTTCAATTATAGATCCTAAATATTTAATACTCTTTGTTATACTCACTTCATGTCCATCAATTTTAACTTTTGTCTCATTGTTCCTGTTGTTTTTACTGAAGTGGCATTTCATGTATTCTGTTTTAGCCCTACTTATAGTAAAACCTTTTGATTCGAGTGTTTCTCTCCACACTTCCAATTTTGCATTTACTCCTTCCCTTGTTTCATCAATTAAAACTATATCGTCCGCAAATAGCATACATTCAGGGATGCATTTTTGTAAGTGTTTAGTGATTTCGTCAATTATTAGGATAAAAAGGTAAGGACTTAAAGTTGATCCCTGATGTAAACCTATCGTGTTTGGGAGTTCACTAGATACTTATGTTGGTGTCCTGGTACGTGTTGTTATATCGTCATACATATCTTTTATGGCATCTATATAAGCTATTTTTATTCCTCTTTTTTCTAAGGCGCGCCACATTATATCCCGGTTGACTCTATCGTATGCCTTTTCAAGGTCAATAAAAACCATATGTAAATCTTGTTTTCTCTCGTTGTATTGTTCACATAATCGTCTAATTAAATGTATAGCTTCAATTGTGGACCTTCCTGGCATGAAGCCAAATTGATTATCTAATATAATAGTTTCATTTCTTATTCTAGCCTCTATAACTCTTTCCCATAGTTTCATTGTATGGCTTATTAATTTAATTTCCCTGTAATTAGCACAATTTTGTATATCCCCTTTGTTTTTATAAATAGGTATCAATATACTTTTTCCCCATTCATTAGGCATTTTCTTAGTTTTTAGGATAACATTAAATAATTTAGTAAGCCATGCAATTCCAACTCCACCTAGACATTTCCATGCTTCAATTGGTATATCATCTGGGCCAACTGCTTTGCCAATTTTCATTTTGTTTAGTGTTTTTTCTGTTTCATGAAGTTGAATCCTACGATAAAAGGTTCGGTTTCTATTCGATTGATTGGCCTAGTTCCCTAATGTGACTTCATTCCTCTTCGATTCATTAAAAAGATTATTGAAATACCTCTTCCATCGATCTTTTATATCCTCGTCTTTCACGAAAATATTATCATTCTCATCTTTTATGCATTTAATTTGGGTTAAATCTCTTGTTTGTTTTTCTCCAAATTTTGCTATTATATATATCTTTCTCTCCTTCCTTAGTATCTAGTTTTTTATAGAAATCTCCATATGCCTTGGTTTTTGTTTCATATATTGCTCTTCTTACTTCTTTTTTGGCGTCCTTATATCTTTTAAGATTTTCTTCATTTTTACAGGAATATAATACTTTGTAACTAGTTTGTTTTTCCTTTACCTTCTCTTGGATTACTTGATTCCACTACCATGACTCTTTATTCCATTTATTACCATTTGACATCCCTAATGTTTCTTTTGCGATCTTTTTCATTTGAGTAGTTATATAGTTCCATGTATCATCGGTTTTGTCTTCCACTTTCCAATCAATGGTTTCTACTAGAGATTTGACAAAACTATCTCAATAGGATGGAATAAACCAGAACAGCAAAGGATAAAAATAGGATAACATGCAGCTTACCAGCATACTATGAAAGACAAGGTCACTCGTGAAAGGATTGCCAGTTATAGTCCTAAAGTTCCACCTGAAAACCGCTTGGTTTATAAGGTTATATTTAGTCTAAATGGTATAGAGCCCCATGCAGTAGCACCAGAATAGTGATACAGATTCTCTTGGTTAACGAATAAGAGACTCTAGTTCTTAAGATTCAAGTTGAGCTATTTTACATGAAAAGTACTTCTAATAGTTGTCCACCGCCACAGGATAACGCTAAAAAGTGGAAATCAACTTCCTCGATCTTATTTTGTTTCGATGTCTTCTCCTCTAAATTATGGTGCAGATCAATGTGTTCCAAAATCTCCATTAAAAATGGTCAGATGGCTGCCTATATCAGTAAATATGAAGTAAAACAACTGAATTTTTTGTACCCCTAATGTATTACAAAAGCAACAGAGAATACTAAGAGGCCTTATTTGCAAGATGAAGAAACACAGGATGAAGAGAAAGAAATGGAGTTAAACTGTTAAAGAGAGAAATATGTTACAAGTGCTATCTAGAGATACTCTCAGCTGGTGTCCATCAAAGTGTTACAGTAGTGCAAAGCAACTGTGCAAAATATATAAACTTAGGCAATGCATCTTTTATAACTTGCACTATTATAGATTATCATTTACAAAAATATATAAAACTAAAGAAAAGTCAAACGTCTAGCAATGAGGATAAGGGAAAAATAGATTATGTACATGTTCGAAATTGTATAAAAGTATCTTTAAATGGAATAGTTTCATATACGGCACAAAATAAGCTTAACACTACAGCATTTACGTGCATTTGTAAACATAATTGAATTTCTCCTTTTCCTTTCTTCAAACTGTCCACATCAATTATTCTGAGCTAATTCCTAAGCTTCTTTACAATGTGCACCCCTTTAGGATTTCAAGCTTATAACGAGATTCAATAAAAACCGCCAACATGCCTCTAACTCTGTTCTAGAATTAATGCTTTCAAAGCACTTCACCTCTTTGCACATAAAAAACTACTAATATATTAGTAAGGGAGAAAGTAAGTGAGAAAGTAAATTGCACAATAAAAAATCAAAATAAACAGAGAAGTTAAGGAGAAGAACCTTTATCTGGTGAATTTCCATTGAAAATGAACTCTCAAAGAGAAGCGCAGGAAGGAACACAGCCAAGAGAAGATCAGGATCAATATTAGCCCCTACAAAAGGAGCACATAAACACCTTAGTAAAAGCTGATGGATTATCAGATATATAACATGTGTTTGTTTTACCAAAAAATACATGACGTAAACATTTTTTTATTGCAGCCTGTCTCGGGAACTTTAAAGCAAAGTGATAATAAACTTACATAGACGAATCCCATCGCCAATCTTTCCCAACCGGTGATCAGTTCCATATTCTGTAAAAAAAGAAACCACTACGAACTCAGAACCTGACCAAAATCCCTTTTTTAATGGAATTGCAGTAGTTCATAATATTGCATGCTTAGAGTGGACCTAAAATCAATTATTTACCAGAATCACAATAGAACAGAAGAAGAACCAGATAAAAATTATTTCATTAAAGCACCTCGTGAGCACAAAAGAAAAAGATATAGTACAGGTTACTTGTTAATAAGTTGAATCAAAAGGTCGTTTTCTTCCCCAATCACTTCTTGGTACAGGAAGGGAGAAGAAGACGAAGAAGAAAAAGGGAAAAAGAACACACACAGAGAGAGACAAGAAAAAGTTCAGCTCTCAGTGAGGTTCGACCAATGCCAAAAGCTATGATTAGAAAAGTAGCTTGGAATTCAGCTGCCATCAGATACTCCAGTTCCAAATTTGCCATATTGCCCGATAAAAATGGTCAGGATTATCTTGCTAACGAGACAGTTTTACAAGCATATGTATTTATATTCAGGACAAAAACTTGTACAGATACTACTACAAGTACTATTCTTCCTAAGTGCAAGTTCAGTGAATGGCCAATGTGATGGCATTTTTTTACCAATATCTCCACCTCGGCGTTCATATATAAAGAAGTAACAAGAACAACCTAGAACTCCCTCCAGAATTACACCAGATGATTTTGATAGTCAAATAATTTCAGGTGAGAATATAACGAACGGGCATCTGACAGGAACCTTTAAATGCACTTGGAAATTAATAATCAAGAATCTTCAGAGACATGTCTTCTAGACATTATGGGAAAAGAAGGATATAATTTGCAACATCCCAAACTAGAAATAGGAAGATGTAATCGCTGATAGAACTAGAATAAAACTTAATGGGCCAACCTCTCCATCTTCCTTTCTCTTGTTGTGTGTGTGCAGTTGTAGGTGCCCTTGTCTGTGACACACACACAGACACAGACACATAATCTGTTCGGTATGCATGGTGTTAGCCTGCTTTATATTTTGTTCTTAGGGAGTGGCCCATATTTTCTGAAACTGAATTGATTCAAACGAGATATTTGAGTTAAGAGAGTTAAATCAAACATTAGGTTTGACCATTAATTAGCTTCTCAATTAACAAAAACAACAATTGATACTAATGAGAAGTGATCACCTACCATATCCTGCACATTAAATTTCATATCAAAAGCATATTCCTTAAATTAGAGGGAAGAAAATAATGAATACGATATGCATAGAATATCAATCAGGATTACTTTTATTGCACAGGGGCGATAGTAAAATCACAAGGAAGGTTATTCAGTTGCTCAAATACATTGCTGAGGGAAAGAGTAGTTAATTGATTTCCACAATAGCCGTATAGATAAGCCGAGAAATCTTTCGGTCAGGTATCTTTCTACATAGCCAAATTTACTCTCTACTCAAATATCAATCTTACCTCTCCTCCTTGTCCTGCGTTTAGGAATCAAAGGGCTAATGAATGTCAAAAACAAAGAGGCCTAAAACTGTCTAAATTTCAGGCCATTCCAAGCTAGCGTGAAAGAATTTTTGATCCCCATCACTTACAAGTGATCTAAATGAAACAGAATAAACACAAGAAAAGAAAATAACAAAGTAAACAAAATCCCCGTATACATAACAACATAAATAGCCGAGAAAACCACACCATGCAGCTAAAATCTCAAAAATTAAAAACAGAGAAATAGAAACACACCTAAGGCACCAAGGCCAATGCCGAGAACAAGCAGCGCAACAGTGTAGGGGACACGCGTGCCCTGAGAGCGTGGCGACACGCTATCCCCAACACTAAGCTGATCCCGACGAATATCACCGCGTCTGTTGGTTTACCATTCGAAGAAGAAGAGTCCTCTTCCAATACTCTTAGCGGCAAAGACATCGTCCCACGAGTAAAAATTGACGCCATGATTTAGCTTCACAGTTGACGAAACTCACAGTTCAATCATGAGAGGGCAAAATTCCAACCCTCATGCAACCAATAATGCTTCTTGAAATTACAGTATACTGATTTTGATGCTTCTTCAAGTTGGCAAATTGAAATCTATGCTGTGATTCGTAGTGATGAAGAGAGAAATCTACTGTTTTTTTTTTTTTTTTTCGGAAAGGAAACTGTTAAAGATTGCCAAGTGCCAACTGCTTGCTAATTGTTGGACTGGTCTTGTGTATATGAACAAAAAATTTATTTTTTAAAAAAGTTTACATATTAATTTGAGTAAATTATTATATAATATATATATCGATCTACATCGTAAGGCTTATAAATAAATCAGGTTTCATGACCCAAGATGGCCTCGATTAAAAAAAAAATGACCCAATATGGCACAAACATATGTTAGGGCACTGTTTCTGTTTGGCATGATACTTTTTCTTGTCATTGTCAAAAATACTATAAAAGTAATGCAATTGCAATGTGACCATGCGTGGTTAGGTATTTTGATGTTCTTGAACTTGATTGTTCTCTTTCCTCTAATCAAATTACAACAAGAAGTAAAAAACAGATACAAGCACTACAAAATCATAAATCTATGCAGATTTGGAACAAAAAAGAAAATTTAAAATTAAATAGATCTAAAATATCGTAGAATCAGAATTTCGCAACAAATGACCTTTGGAGAGAACATTGATAAGGTCTTTTTATGCATGTTTTATGTGTATATTTAAGTATAATTTGAGTTGTTTTATTGTTAGTTTCATAAATTTTTGATTGTACATGGTTCGCATCACATTACTCGAGGTGCTTTTATTGGTGTAGATTGATGATTTGGAGTGTTTTTGGTGAATTTTGGGCCATGGTTTCATGTCAAAACATACCCGGGGTTTCGGATGCAAAAACACTCAAAATCCCAAGCTAAACGCGTCATTTCGGGCCTTTTCACCAAACACGGGCGGTGTGTTTTTTCGTGCTTTTTAAAAGTCAAAAACGAGCAATTTTTCGACCGACAGACAGAAGCACGGCCAGTGTTCGGGAAAATCCGCGAACACTACCGCTTATGCTTTGAAAGCAGGCGTGCTTTTTTCGCCCGTGACGGTTTTTCTTTGGCGGAAATTATGGAGACTTTCCCCTTTGTGCTTTTTGACCTCTATTATTCCCTCAATTGTCATGTGGACACAATGATTCAACCAACTCAACAATGAATGTGCACACAATGATTCAACCAACAACCATGGAAGTGGAGCATTTGTTAAGCATTATTGATGTGTTCTTTCACAAAAGATGGTACCTATAAAAGCCGATAGTTTGAGTTGGAAAGGATATATATAATTTCATGTAGTATTCATTGATAGAGAGATTCATTGTATATTCATTGTATATTCTAAGTTTCATAGCAAAATACATTGAGAGGATAAAAGAGAGGTAGAGTTGGAAGTTGAAGAGCAATAGAGGAGAAGGCTTGGAGCTCAACATCATTGCAATCAACCAAGGAGGAAGTCTTGTATTGGTCTTGAATAAGAGCTAAGTACACCATGTTCATTTTATTCATATCTTCTTGTGTAGTATACTCTTTTGTCAAAGCCATGTGTAGCTAAATTTCTAGTGTTTGAATGTAATGAACTCTAGAATGAATTTGTGATTAAGGCTTGTATGTTTTTAATAAAATCTTCATGTTTTGTGTGATTCACTTATATTATGCTTTATTCATTCGAATTGGTATATGCGCAATATTGATTTGAAGTTTATTTTTCATCCGGGGAAATCGAGAGATTCATGGTGAAATAGAACCTATATAAGTGAAAAGAGTTGCATGCAATCCTAGATATAGAGATGACATAAATTTTCCGGATTAGGGTCAAACCTAATATGGGAATTCACAAATCATTATAATGCTGTCTTGGGGGTTTTAACTAGAAAGAGATTTCAGTTAATCAACTTGAGATTAGAAGTTATTCGCGCTCGATAGAGGGTTTAACTTAAATCGGGAATTTCTACGGTCCATGAAACATGAGATTTTACTAAAAGAGGTTGGTTTTGCTTAAAGGATTATGGTTGTATTTTTATATTGTTAAATCACAAAAACATTCTAGAGGGATTTACATTCAAACACATTTCTAGCTCTTGATTTCTTAATTCTACAATCTATTTTTATTTGATCTTTTGTAAGTTGCAATTATTTTAAAATTCTCTATTTTTCATTTTCATTAAACAAACAAAACTACGAAAATTGCTAGATTAAATAACAAAAAAAACGGTAATTATTAGTACTTACAATCTTCGTGGGAATGACACTCGGTACTCAATAATCTATACTACAAAACGATAGGTGCACTTTTTATGGTTTTCTAGAGTAGCTTTTGAGCCATCAACATATCGGGATTGTAATATTAAGAACGCTTTATTTTTGTTAATTTAATCATTTTTTTTTATTTTTTTATTTTACCATTATTTTTTTATCTATCTTTGTAAGTCTTGGTTTATACTTATCCTCTTTGTTTGAAGTGTATATACTCGCCGCCGAATTTGGAAGCGGCGACACCGCCGGTAGCAACACAGAGGAAAGTACTAAGACCACGAAAAGGATACTAACGAAAGTAAAGATTTCGTCATGGCGGATGAACAAAGAACTATGTATGATTATGCCAAACCATCCATGGACGGCACATCATCTAGCATCGTCGTAAGGCCCATTATTGCCCAATAATTTTGAAATCAAACCGAATGTCATTCAAATGGTGCAACAATTTGTTCAATTTCGAAGATCCGAACAATCATATCGCAAATTTCCTTGAAATTTGTGATACCTTCAAAATAAATGGAGTCTCTGACGATGCCATCCGTTTGCGCCTATTCCCATTTACTCTTCGGGGACGGGCTAAACAATGGCTAAATACTTTGCCAAAGGGAACAATCACAACATGGAGCATCATGGCCGAAAAGTTCCTTTTGAAATATTTTCCACCGGCCAAAACTGCACGATTGAGGAATGAAATCTCTTCATTCACTCAAGAAGGCACGAGACCTTGCGACACTTGGGAGAGATTCAAAGAATTGTTGCGAAAATGCCCACATCATGGTCTTCCTATTTGGATGCAAGTCCAAACATTTTACAATGGGCTACTCTCGTCAACAAGGCAAATGATTGATGCGGCGGCTGGGGGAACTTTGAACAATAAAACACCAGAAGCTGCCCAAGATCTGATAGAGGGAATGGCCATGAATGGCTATCAATGGCAATCCGTACGAGGTAAACCTAACAGAACAATGGGCGTTTATAATGCGGATGTAGTGGTTACACTATTTCGCACAAGTCAAGCTTTGACCCAAAAGATCGACGATCTATGACTCTAAACCACCACCGCCGCATATTTTATCTTGTGAAACTTGCGGAGGATTGCATAATCATCGGGATCGCCCACACACAATACCTCACGAATGCTAGTTCGTTGGGAATCAAGGCGAAATTACCCAAGTAATCCTTACAACAACACATACAATCCTCGGGTGGCGACAACATCCTAATTTAGGTTGGGGAAACCAAGGTCAACCACGACCTAATCCCAATCTCGATCTACACACGTCTCCGGATTTACCAAATCAAGGTAAGCCTAACTTGGAAGATCTTATAACAAAATTTGTGCAATCAGATACCCGATTCCAGCGGTGGAAACATCCTTGAGAAATCAAGAGGCATCTATCCATAACGGAAAACCAAATAGGCGGATTGCGAAGATGATTTTCGAAAGGCCACAAGGTAGTTTACGGGTAATATGAGCCAAACCCGAGGGAGCACGTAAAGGCAATCACCATCGAGTTTTCCACATGATCATGATTATGCCAATACCGCCATGCGAGAAATATGTGGAGGATGACATACCCAAAGAAAAACTCATGAAAAAGGAGAGGTCGCGAATACAAGCCCAAAATCCCTTACCGGAGTCTAACAAGAAGAAGATAGAAGGGAGGACAAATTTGGTAAGTACCTTGAGTCATTCAAGAAACTACATACTAATATTCCATTTGTTCAACCTCTTTCAAAGCATGCTAAGGATCTAAATGACATCATTTCTAATGAAAATAAGTTTAACGAACTATCAAATGTGCAATTGAATGATAAATGTTCTTCCAATAATCTACCACAAAAATGTAATGATCCAGGAAGTTTTATTATCCTTGTACAATTGATGGTTTACTGTTGATAGAGCACTAGTGACTTAGGAGCTAGTATCAATGCGATGTCTTATGAAACATTCAAGCATATGGGATTAAGTGAACTGAAACCTACTAGGATGGACATACACTTAGCCGATAAATCGATTAAACATCCTAGAGGTATTATTAATGATGTGTTAGTCAAGATCGATAAATTCACATTCCCGATTGATTTTGTTATTCTTGACATGCATGATGATATTGAGGTTCCTCTAATTCTTGGGCGTTCTTTTTCGCTACGGCAAAATCAATCATTGATGTGCATGAGGAAAATTAACTTTGAGGTGGGAGATGAACAAGTAATTTTTAAAATTCATGTTGATATTGAAAAGGATACTACTTGTTCGCTTTTGCGTTTCAATTTCGTTGCACGATGAGAAATCTAAAAATCTCTTGGAGAAAAGTGTTGTTCAAAGTCCATGTTGGAAGCTTATGCCAGAAAAGGGGACCAGGAAAGTTCAAAGAGCACATTTTGAAGCATAAAGTTGGAGGTAATATTACTAAATACCTAAGGGATTTTCATAAGTCCAAAGCTCCACCCGACTAATCTCCACATTTGGGTAAACGGTCCAGCTATACGACTTTAAAGAAGTAGCAAGGAGGCAACCCTAAGCATCTTGTGTGCATTTTCTTTTACTTAATTTTTTTTTATTGCTTGGGGATTGAAAAAAAAATTTAAAAAAAAAAAAACACCCGTGCTGGCCGTGCTAAAAATGCTCGGCCGTGTTTCACCCATTCGCGAACACACCTGGCCGTGTTCAAAAAAAAAAAAAAAATCCAAAGTTTTGTAGGAAAAATGCGTCAGAACACGCCCATGCCGTCTTTTAAAGCACGGCCGTGTTTTTAAAAAAAAAAAAAAAAATTTTATCGAAAAAATGCGTACCGAGCACGCCCGGGCCGTGCTTTTCAAGCACGGCCGTGTTTTTCAAAAAAAAAAAATTAAAAAAAAAATTTTATCGAAAAAAAATTCGTACCGAACACGCCCTGGCCGTGGTTGTCAAGCACGGCCGTGTTTTAATTATTAAAAAAAAATCAAAAAAAAACTCAAAAAAAAAAATTATATTTGATGATTTCACGGTATTCGAGTTGTGTATCCTTGATTAGGTATGAAGATGCCGATGAAGATCCCGTACTAAACAACCCAATGGTCGCTCAATACCGATTTCACTCTTCTAGTAAGGTCGTATTTTTCTTTTCTACCTCTTTTATTTTCTTCTAGTGTGGTTGATTTTTGAGTGTTTTGTTTGTGTTCATTCATCTCTTTCTTTCACATTGAGGACAATGTGAACCTTTAAAGTTGGAGGTGGGTGCAATTACATTCTTAGTTTGTGTGTGCTTGCTTTTATTTTTAGTTTGTCGAAAAGAGATAATTTTTTTTAACAAATTGAGTGTTTGCTAGTCAATAACTTAGCCCAATTACACCAAAATTAACTTTTTGATTTATGTTTTTAATGTGAAGCAATTGATTGTCTAGAATAGATTGATGTAGATGTGTGCTAAATTTTGTGAGATTTCCAACTCCATAATACTTGATTTGTTAAGGCATTTACGACAAAGCTTAGTGTTATGAACGTTTGAGAATTCATGATTTCTTGGTGGTTAACTAGTTGTTATACCAAGCTTGTGAAAAAAACAAATGAAAAAAAAAGAAGAAAAAAAAGGGAACCCAATCGAGGCTATACTCCTCTATTTGTTGTTGCTTAGTAACTAGGAGCATTCATGAGCCCCATGTTTGTCTTTTTACGTAAAACGGCGACACAAATATGAGTATGGGAAACCACCCTAGGAGTGTTTGAACGAAAATTCAAAATATAAACCTAGTGGAAGAATGCCTCGAAAGGACCTACCAAAAAAAAAAAAAAAAAAAATCGAAAGGGAGAATGTATAGTCCTCGAATTCTCATTCCAATAAAAGTTCAAGAAGCTTGGTTATATGACTAGTAGGCTAACTACAATGATCCATTAAATTCTTGTATTTTCATGACATTATTGAATTGAAGTTATTCATAACTATCAATATTTGTGGAGTGATGATTTCAAGTTTGAATAATGCCTCGCCGATGTTACGATCTTTCTTTGATGGTGGTTTTTTTGCAAAATTGTGTTTTTTCTTGAATGGTTAATTCGGGTTGAGAAGGCTAAGAACTTGATGCTTGTGTTCAATGTGTTAAAAAAAAAATCCTTGTGTGTTGTAATTTATTGAACCATTCTTATTGATTTAATGTTTTGCTTGAGGACAAGCAAAGTTCAAAGTTGGAGGTGGTTTGATAAGGGTCTTTTTATGCATGTTTTATGTGTATATTTAAGTATAATTTGAGTTGTTTTATTGTTAGTTTCATAAATTTTTGATTGTACATGGTTCACATTACTCAGGTGCTTTTATTGGTGTAGATTGATGATTTGGAGCTGTTTTTGGTGAATTTTGGGCCATGGTTTCATGTCAAAACATACCGGGGTTTTGGATGCAAAAACACTCAAAATCCCAAGCTAAACGCGTCATTTCGGGGCCTTTTCAGTCAAACACGGGCAGGGTGTGTTTTTAAGCACGGCCGTGCTTTTTAAAAGTCAAAAACGAGCAATTTTTCGACCACAAAGCGACGCATTAAACACGGCCGTGTTCGGGAAAATCCGCGAACACGGCCTGGCCATGCTTTGAAAGCACGGGGCGTGCTTTTTAAATCGGTGGTTTTTCTTTGGCGGAAATTATGGAGACTTTCCCTTTGTGCTTTTTGACAACCTTTGAGCAACTTTTACACCTCATTTTGATGTACCAAGCTCTATTATTCCCTCAATTGTCATGTGGACACAATGATTCAACCAACTCAACAATGAATGTGCACACAATGATTCAACCAACAACCATGGAAGTGGAGCATTTGTTAGCATTATTGATGTGTTCTTTCACAAAAATGGTGCCTATAAAAGCCAAGAGTTTGAGTTGGAAAGGATATATATAATTTCATGTAGTATTCATTGATAGAGAGATTCATTGTATATTCATTGTATATTCTAAGTTTCATAGCAAAATACATTGAGAGGATAAAAGAGAGGTAGAGTTGGAAGTTGAAGAGCAATAGAGGAGAAGGCTTGGAGCTCAACATCATTGCAATCAACCAAGGAGGAAGTCTTGTATTGGTCTTGAATAAGAGCTAAGTACACCATGTTCATTTTATTCATATCTTCTTGTGTAGTATACTCTTTTGTCAAAGCCATGTGTAGCTAAATTTCTAGTGTTTGAATGTAATGAACTCTAGAATGAATTTGTGATTAAGGCTTGTATGTTTTTAATAAAATCTTCATGTTTTGTGTGATTCACTTATATTATGCTTTATTCATTCGAATTGGTATATGCGCAATATTGATTTGAAGTTTATTTTTCATCCGGAAAATCGAGATTCATGGTGAAATAGAACCTATATAAGTGAAAAGAGTTGCATGCAATCCTAGATATAGGACGACATAAATTTTCCGGATTAGGGTCAAACCTAATATGGGAATTCACAAATCATTATAATCTTTGTCTTGGGGTTTTAACTAGAAAGAGATTTCAGTTAATCAACTTGAGATTAGAAGTTATTCGCTCGATAGAGGGTTTAACTTAAATCGAATTTCTACGGTCCATGAAACATGAGATTTTACTAAAAGAGGTTGGTTTTTGCTTAAGGGATTATGGTTGTATTTTTATATTGTTAAATCACAAAAACATTCTAGAGGATTTACATTCAAACACATTTCTAGCTCTTGATTTCTTAATTCTACAATCTATTTTTATTTGATCTTTTGTAAGTTGCAATTATTTTAAAATTCTCTATTTTTCATTTTCATTAAACAAACAAAACTCGAAAATTGCTAGATTAAATAACAAAAAAAACGGTAATTATTAGTACTTACAATCTTCGTGGGAATGACACTCGGTACTCAATAATCTATACTACAAAACGATAGGTGCACTTGCCTATGGTTTTCTAGAGTAGCTTTTGAGCCATCAAACATGTATCAAATATGATATCGTTTTTGTTACATATCGTAGGGTAATAGTTCATCTAGTCTTCTGAACAAAATCTAACATATAGGACGCATTTATTAATTGGAAAAAAAATCATCTATTATGGATAAATTTATTTAGATTAAAATCATTGAAAATTACTTCCTACATTATTCTTTATAGGAGGAGGGAAGAAAAATAGTAAGATGATGGAGGTTGAGAGTTGATTGTGCTTATTTAATTACTATAAAAATAGGGAATATTATTGTATTTGCCTTGATAGGATTGGTAATTATTGTATAAGTTGAAATTTATCAGGATAGGTTAGTGATAATGACGTGATGAGTAATATAATGCCAGAGATTATTGTTTGATGTTTAAGATGGACCATTGGTAATGCGTGGATTTGTTGTTTACGCTATATTTGAGAAATTCAACCTTTCTTGCATTAAAAAGTTGTATATTTCTTTTTCCGTTCCCAATTTTCAACGAATACAAAAATTAATGATATGTTTTAGTATGTTGACATATGACATATAGTTCATTGTAGGCTCGTGAGTTACTAAATGAAAGTATGTTATCCTTTTGAAATAAATTGAAATATAATTAGGAAACAGTAATTAGAGTGTCTTTAATTTTATTTATTTTTCTGTTATTTCTTATTAGGGGAAGGGGTGGAGGCGACTATGATCTAAAATAAATTTGGTTTTTCCTTGTTTCCTTTTTTTTTTTTTTGATAACTCAGCTTTCAGGTTTACGTCTGACTATGCCTGAGGACAACAGCTCCGGCTCCTCATTGCTGCCGCCAAGATAAACCACGGGATGTGCATGCACTGGCCAGTGTTCTGACGGGGTCTGCTGACGTACAACCAGATCCTCCCAGGTAAAGAGAACAATTATGTTCGACCCCCCAATCTACTAATAACGATCTCTCCCCGAATCGAACTCACACGGATGTTATTCAGTATGAGTTCCCACCAAATCTTCACCAGCTCGCATATGCTCCGGGGAGCAATTTGATGGAGCAGGGATTAGTACTTCATCAATATGGGCTTCAAGCATGTTTTGGATGAAAACAAGCTCAAACTGTCATTCTTGGCACTTATAGGGTAGTTCATGATGTTAAGGTTTCAAATATGAAAATCCATCTCTTCCTTATTTGGTCGAGCTTGGCGCATGTGGTTTGTCTAGTGCAGTTCACCTGACTGTCGTGGTTTGTAGGTTATTGAGTGAATCCGAGGGTTTATCTAGAGTACACCTAAATGTAATGGTTGCAAGTTTGTCCGTTTATTAGAAAAAAGAAAGAAGAAAGAAATAAAGCTCAAAGCATTTTGTTTTTTTAGTACAATTACAAAGTCCTGATAGGGGTGGGACGGGTAGGATTTGATCACAGGTCAATAGTCTGGTTTACAAAACTCAAATCAACTGAGCTACAATCAATTCTCAGCTCAAAGCATATTAGATTTAGTGGAAGTGATGAGTCTATTAGATTTTGATGGATTCTAACTAATATTATTTTCCTCTTTTAGTAAAGTATTTTATTCTCTTTAAATATATTCCGTGGTCATGACTAATGTTACCTTCATTTTAGAGTGTAAATGTTAACTAGCAAGTGGTTTTGTTGGAGTATGAGATGCTTCTCGCATATTGTACTAATTGTAGAGCTTAATAACTAATTTTTGTTTTTCATTCGATTTTTCTACTTCATTAAGTCATCATAATCTAATCAATTACGAATATCCATGATATCAAGAGATTTTTCAGTTTAATTCTTTAGTGAAATGGTTGAGGGTGCGATTGGATATGCTTTCATTTTGAAATTTTTCATTTCGCTAAAGAATAGTGGGAAAAAAATTCTGATGAAAGTTTTTGGAAAATTTTGAGAGTGTGAATGGATATGTAATGATGAAAGTTGATTTGATTTAAAAATAGTAAAATAATGATTGAATGTGATTGATAGTTAGAAATGCGTGAGTGAGTGAATAGTGAAATTTGTGGGAGAATGTGTAATAATGATTAGTTTTTTTGTGAAAAAATGTGTAGATGTGATTGGTGAAAGAAAAAAAATGAGAAAAAGTGAAAGTGAGAGAATAGTATATTTTCTGAAAATTTTCATAAACAATCGCATGTTTGGTCAAAAACATTCTCCAGCGGAACGAAAATAAAATCTCGTTCATATCCAATCGCAGCCTAAGACTCTCATGTTACCATTCTCTCCCCTCCTACTCAATAAAAAAAAAACTATATTAATGTCCTAAACTTTTGCGCAGTAAATTTTACATTCCTTAATTTTATTTATTTTGCAATTTGCATGTTTAACAGCCAATATTAACATTATGATGTAACCTAAAAGATATTCCATCAAATTGGGAATTGGAATTCCACTGTGATTCTTTTTGACATGAAATTTGGCTATGATTCATTTAGCAAGTTAGGCAATATGATATTGTGAGGCTCCATATTATTATATCAAATTCTCTAAATTTTAATTCATATTACATTTCATTTTGTATTTAATGTAGTATCAATACACATTAAATCAATACTTAATGTACTAAAAAGAATGGGGTAAATCTAACTTTGTCCCCCCTATACTCTCATTGCATATTACTTTACCACCTTGTACTCTCAATTGTATCGCTTGCCTCCTCATACTCTCAATTAATATCATTGTACCCCCTTATACTTTTAGAATATAATTTTATATTCATATATTCAAAAAAAATGACTATCTTATCCTTACTTATTAGTTTTAATAAAATAATAAACTAATTTTGAAATTATTTAATATTAATAAACTTGTAATTTTTTTTTAAAATTAAATTTCACAACTTGATAAGTTAATGCTTAATATTTTTATTTTTTTGTGTGTTTTATATTTAGTTGCTAATTATTTAACTTTAATATATTTCGTATTACATAGTAATTGAATATGATATTTTATATTAGAGAATACATTTATACTTTTACTTTTTCATTCATCACAAACTTAAACTTATATAATATATTTGTTAAAATTGTTTGAGTGTGATCTGACACAGGTCATCCTGTGGGTCAACCGGTCGACCGCTCGACCTAATTGTTGACCCAGGGTCGACCTGTGTTTGAACATCTTGAAATGGGGAAAGTTTTTACCAGTTTCAGGTACCGGTCGACCCCTAGGTTGACCGGTTGACCACCCTTAATATTCTCTGTTTTCAAATTTTAAACACGTTCAAGTAACGGGTTGCCCTATAGGGCGATCGGTCGACCTCAAAGCAGAGAAGTTGTCCGATTTTTATAAAAAATAAAGTTCAAGAAGTACTTCAAAATTTAGTAAAAATCATTGAAAATGTTTTGAATTATCTGGATAACATTTAGGGACATTATTTTGGTATAAATCTCATTTATATGAAATCATCAAAATTACGATAAAAATATTTATCTAACACTATGGTCAATTTAAGATTTTGAGTTTGTCTTCGGCTCCAATTGACGATAATTCGAAAACCTAAAGTTTCATTTAAATCCAAATTTCATCCAAGATACTTCTCCAAATCCAAAATTGAGCATACCATCGTCTTTCTCATCCCGAGGTGCACAAAGCCCACTACTCAATCAGTCCGATTTGCCCCCGAACAAAAACACACAAAATGGAATCTTAAAATCGATTTTTTAACTTTTAGGGGCCCGTTTCTCCATGTTACCGGCCGAATTGGCCTCCAACCAAGAACACAGAGTTGCTCAGAATAAAATTTCGAGTAAGAATGCACCATCCCCATCGAACAGTGCTCTGACGGCGGCCGATCACTATTCACCAATCACTTGCTACAGTAGGTCGTCGTTAGTTTTTAACAGTTGACTAACGGAACGTGCCAAAATTGACTCAATTTTGAAACGTTGAGTACTAATAATGAGATACCCAGAAAAACGGGTAACAAAAGTGAAAACCGCTAATACTTTGGTATCAAAAGTGAATTTATCCTTATTGGTAAACATGAAATGATAACTACGTATGAAATAATTATTGAGAATTTAAGATGTGAATATAATATGTATAAGTTAATATGTACGATGGGAAAAAAATTAATAGTACATTCCTTGTTTGATTCAAATATCATAATTGGTATTAAAAATAAATGGTAGAAATAAAATAAAATTAATTCTTGGGTTTCGAGATTTGGGACTGGGCCTTATATGTGGAGGCTCGAAAAGAAATGGGCCTATTTGGCCCAACCCAATGGGCCTTGTTGGTCCAATTAGTCCGGTTAGCTCGACGCAAAATACATTATACGAACTAAATTGGGCTGTGAAACTATTGGTCCGAAAGAATTTTATGTCGGCTCGACCTGGCCCAGCAAGCCAGTACGGGGCAAGTCCGGCTTAATTGCTAGCTTTAACTTTGACAAACTTGCTCCAAAGAGTTGCATGTCGTTATCCTAGATTTTATCAAATATTTTTATTAAAATTAAGGGTTCCAAATTGATTGACAATGATTAAATCATGATGGAGTGAAACATAGGTAACTAAAAGTTATTTCAGCTGATTTAAATTAATAATTTTTTTCTTGTTTTTTGAATGAATTTTATGAAAGATTTTAGTTCAAATTGATCAAATCAAGTACGTATATTATTTTTCAGAAAATCGTATATGAGACTGTCTCACGAATCTAGATTCATGAGACGGAACTCCAAATTCGTACTCGAAACCCGCTACCCATGGATCAGAACTACCCAGCCCCAACCCGCTCCTATTTTCTCTCTCTATCATAATTTCTCTTTCTATTCTCTTGTTAAGTTGGTTATATACCAAAGTATTGAGTATTCTAGACTAGGATTTTACATTGTTTTCGAGTATTTTTAGTTTCGTTTGAGTCGAATTCATGTAATTAGTTGTCATTTGAGAGTCGGGAATGATCTTGGTAGCCGAAATTGATCAAGAACGATGAAAACGTGTTTGAAAGGTGAAAAACACATTTTAGAAGTTGAAAAGCGGAAAAAAAATGTTCAAGATCGAGCGCCACAGCGCCAAAACCGGTCGAAAAAAGTACAACGGCGCATGGGAAGGGCACACTGCAGCGCCCATATCAAGGGCCACAACGCGCCAGCGGACGACAAGCAAAAGCAGGGGACGATGTTGATGGCGGCTGCAGTCGCCAGAGCGGCGCCCGCGGCAAAGCGTGCGTCAAGGTCTTGATGTCGCGGTGCAGCTTGACTGACAGAGTGTTGCAACTAGGGGTGGACATCGGGTCGGGTTTTCGGGTCGGGTAGCAAATTTTGGCACCCGAAACCGAACCGAACAAGTCGGGTTTCGGGTACCTGCTTTTTATTTTTTTATTTTTTTTATAAAATTCTGTGGGTTTTTACTTTTTACAGCTTCAATGAACCACTGTACTGGAAAAATGGCCAAATCCTTCATTGCACAATTCTTCATTGCTTGAAACACACTCCAAAAATTGCACAATCCTGTGGGTTTTTTTTATAAAATCCTTCATTGCACAATTGCCAAAAAATTGCACAAATTACACAAAAAAAAATTCACACTTTAAAATTCTACTAGAAACAGACTCCAATTATAGGCAACTAGCCAACTAGATCAAAAATCACCACATAATGTCATAAATCATAATCCAAGTCTCCAAGATACACAATTTGTCTAAGGTACCACATAAATAACATAATCCAAGGTACAAAAATCACCACATTATCCAAGGTACACAACATAAAAATGTTAACAAACCAAGCACAATTCAACATAAATATTACAACACTTTAATATTTTCCAATTGCCACCATCCAACTCCACCAACATTATGCATCAATGTCTTGTTAGGTTGTTTCTATCAAATATATAAAAGAAGAATAACAATTTTAATTAGTAATACCTTAATCTAAAATGGAACAATATGGTAATTACTAATTAGTAACTAATAAGCATGGAACTAAGATGTAAAAGATAAACAAATGAAAACCTTTTTAAACTAAGACGTGTGGCTCAATCAAATATCGACAATGCTTGAATCTATCCCCAACTTCGATAATTCTACAAAGAAAAATAAAGAATCAAGATATAAGTTATGGTTTAGAAAATTAACAATAAGTTATGGTTTAGAAAATTAACAATATAAGTTATGGTTTAGAAAATTTAATTTATAAATGATACGTACCTTAATCAATCAATTCCACTTCACTCAAGTCCTCTTCCACAGTTAATGGATTGACATTCAAACGAAGCCAATCTTGAGCACAAAGAAGAGCTTGAACTATTCTAGCAGACAAAAAACTCCTGAATGCATCAAGAACACGCCCACCCGTGCTAAATGCGGCCTCGAAGCAAGCTGGAGACAGGGAACACCTAATATATCCCGATCTATCTTGGAGAGAATAGGAAACCTGTGAGAATTCTCTTTCCACCATTTAAGTATGTTAAACTCTCCATTATCCTCCTCAAGATCCTCACTCAAATATTTCTCCAACTTCGATTTCGCATATTCACTTCTTCCTCCACTCTTATATCGACTATTGAATTGATCAATCAAAAAGTGCTACTTGAAAATTGAGAGGTACTCACATCTTTCCCGAACCACTTGTAGAAGATATTGAACTTGATGAAGGGGTTGCATGTCTCAAACTATCATATCTCAACTTGTATTCTTCAAACAATCCTTGAAAGTCATTCCTTACCTTGTCTTTCATCATCTTACAATTTGCAATATCTTTGTACAATTCATCAGATGAAACCTCAAGGAACAACAATTTAAAACGTGGATCAAGGATCACCGCATAATACAAAATCATGTTCATTTTTTCAATTGATCCCTAATATTTGTCAAATTTTTCTTTCATCTTTTTAGACATCTCACTCAATTCAAAGTCATCACTCTCCAACCATTGTCTAAGAAGTATTTTCACTGAGCTTATTTCATGAAATACACGGTTAGTTGTGACATATAGTGAACCAGAAATGCATAGAGTGAGCTTGTAGAAATGGCCTAAAAATTTCAATAATAAGCTAGCCCTTTCCCAATCATAATCCATTGGGACCCCGTCATGTGGTGGCTTTGAAAGATCATTGACATAGGCAAGATCCACATCCATATAAGCATCAAATGCTCTTTTAAGGTTAACAACTTATTTGTTTCTAATTTTTCCATACTAACACATTCTAAAAACCTTTTGTACCTAGCTGGAGAATTTCTAATATACCTCACGGCTCCTCTAATACGAGAGATAGCCAAATGCTCATCCTTGCTCTTCAAACCATCTTGCACAATAAGATTCACAATATGTGCAATGTATCTCATATGTACATACCTCCTCCTAGAAGATTTGTACCCCAATTATCAATTTTTTTAGCAAGTATGTGATAGCACCATCATTTGAAGAAGCATTATCAACTGTAACTGTGAAAACTCTATCAATACCCCACTCAAGCAAACATTTTTCAACCCTTTTGCCTATTTCCTCGCTCTTATGCCCAGTAATTGGACAAAAATTCAAGATTCGCTTTTGCAATTTCCAATCATCATCAATGAAGTGTGCGGTGAGACACATGTAGTTCACTCTTTGAATTGATGTCCAAGTATCTCGTGGTGATGGAAACTCTTTGAGAGTATTTCTTAATAAATGTTTTCAAGCTCTCTTTTTCATCTACGTAAAATTTGTAGATGTCTCTTATTCTGATTCTTCTTGATGGAATCATGAACATGGGAAGTTCATCAACAATCAAACAATACCTTAATGCTTCTCTTACTTTAGTTTGATCAAATTTTCATGCAACCATATGTGATTCACCCGTTTGACTAGATGTTTGAAATCCAATTCGGGTTTGATTAGTTGTGACTTCATGAGGTTTTTTCTTGCAAGATTCAAAATAGTTTTTTAAAGATGTAGTCCCATGTATTTTTGGATCAGTTTTAATCTCCCTAGCACAATATTTGCATATGGCCTTTTGTAACTTCTCAACATCACAAAAGTATTTATCAAAATGTTTCCAATATTGGGACCTAGATGAAACTTCTTTCCTAACTCTTTTTTTAGATTGAGGTGTGTCTTCCCTATCTTCTCGATCATATTCATTCCCTACACCTTGATCAAAATCCAATTCCTCCATTTCATTAGAATGAGCAAAAACATTTTCACTAGAAATATTACCAATCTCTTCTCTTGGTAAATTTCCACTCCCAATGGCAGCAACTTGATTTTCCGATTGCGAAACCGACATACTGAAAAAATAAAAAAAAAATCATCTTCACATACATTACATAATTAAAAAAATCATCTTAGCACATAACAAAGAACAACAAAACAGCCAACTTTTTTAGATTAACTCAACCTAGTCCCTAGTTATTACACCTCAAGGAACGAGAATAACAAAAAAAAAATGACCCAACCTAGTCCCTAAAATACACGGCGGAAGGAAGAAGCACAAAAAACTCAAATTATCAAACAATAATATTCTTTGATTTTAAATTAACAACATAATTAAAATTTGAGATAATTTCTAATGAGCACATTCGAATTTACACGAGAAATTAAAATAAAAAAAACTCATAATTTCGAATTTTGATTATAAATAAGTAGGGAAGAGAAAGGAAAGGAGAAGGGGAAGAAGATTACTTGCATTTTTGCTGCCTTGTGCGGGAACCGTCGGCATTCACACGCGCCTTTGCCCCTCTCCATCTCTATTTTCAATTTTTCTCATCCCCAAACCCTAATAAGGTGTGTTTAATGCTTATGTAATTGTGTTTGAGACTAGCAAAGACCAATGACGATGCTCGGGTTTTATTTTTTAATTCATGGTCAATTGGTCATGGGTCATCAAATGGGAGGCTAGTCAACATAAGGTTTTTTTTTAAATCGACGGTACCGATCGAGTTATACGGGTTCCACTTAAGGAACCCCGATCCCCAAACCAACTTTTTAAAGTCGGGTATCGGGTACCGAACCTGAATTTTTAAAATACCCGACTCGATCGGGTCGGCCGGGTACCCAAAACCCGACCCCGGATGCCGACCCCTAGTTGCGGATGCGGAGGGTGCGATAGGGGTTGAGCAACGGCTGCGACATCAGCGAGCGACATCGGTATTTGCCGCAGCAGGTCGGGCGAACCTGGGCCTTTTTATTTTTGGGCTTTTTGGACGGATTTTGAGGGCTTTGACTTATAACTACATCGGGGGACGCACAAACAGGGGGTCGAATTATTTTGAGCACATCACAAGGCAAGAGACACACGAGTTAGGGTTCGGGATGGCAATCGGAGGCACTTCCAAATGGACACATAGAGAATTCCTTCTCTTTTCTTCTCGATTCTTTCTTTGCTTTTCTTTGTCAATTTTTAAGATGTAAAATTATTTCTTTACGAGTTTTTATACATCAATTTCTTTGTCAATCTTTTCTAGGGGATTGATGTAACTTACGTTTGAACCTATGTTTTGATTTCAGTTTATGAAATTCGCATGTTAATTAATCTATTTGTGTTATTTGATTTGATTGCATCGAATTATCGATCAATAGTTTAGATTGTTTGGCGTGTTTGACTTGACACTCGAGAGAGGTAATTGAACATCCGGCCATAGAATAGCACAACCTAGGGTTTCATAGAATTGAGAGGTTTATGAATCTTTTAAGCATGTGATAGAATATTCATCGAGCCTATTAGGGTTTATCAAAATCGGGATTGGAACCTAGAATCACTTGGCACTCGAGAGAGGAAGTGATAAATGGTAGGAATATTGACTTATAGATGAATAACTTGTGATTAATGAATTGGATTGAGAACATAGAGGATAATTAGGTAAAATCAACCCTCTAGAATTCATATCTTAAGTGTTTGATTAATTATAAGAACCAATTGTTAGGTTAATTTTAGTTTTATTTTTAGTTTAATAAACATTCATCTCTTTTCGATTTCTAGATAGAATTAAGTTATTTTAATTATAGTATTTAGTATAAAATTCGATAACAATCCTGTGGAGACGATAACCCTACTTTCAAAACTATCGAAACTTGACACCGCACGCTGCAGTAAGAATTTCTCGAACAAGTTTTGGCGCCGTTGTCGGGATTGTTTTATCCTATTTTAAACTAATATTTCGCCTTGATAGTCTTAATCCTAATCTAGACTAGTTTAGGAATTATAATTCCGTTTTCTCATTAACTTGTCTGTTTATGTGAGATTCCAAAGATATTAATTTGCTTCCTTTTGGTCCATAGATTGAAAGGACACTTGAGCAATCGAAACAAAGAAACGAAAAGAGAATCGATCAATGCCAAGACGGGGAAAATGAGAACGCAAGAATTCGGGTCTTGAACGTGCCACCATAGCCAGAGGCACAAGAAAGGGCAATCCGGGACTATTTCCTACCGATCGTGAACCAGAATTACTCCAGAATTGTGCGCGACCCATAAATGCGAATAATTTCGAATTGAAACCGGGCCTCATAAGCATGGTTTGTGAGAATCGATTTGGGGGAGTCCGGTGGATGATCCGTATACACATCGACCACATTCTTGGAAATTTGCGACACCATCAAAATGAATGGTGTGACTGATGAGGCCATTAGATTGAGGCTTTTCCAATTTTTACTCCAGGATAAGGACAGACAGTGGTTGCAGACGTTCGCCCCTGGGAGTATTACGAGCTGGGATGATCTAACACAATTTTTTTTAGCAAAATTCTTCCATCCCAGCAAGACATTCCAACTGAAGAGCGAGATAGCCCAATTCCAACAGATTGATTTTGAGCCGTTATACGAAGCTTGGGAGTGATTTAAAGATCTTTGCGAGAGATGCCCATAGCATGACTATGCGATCTAGCGAGAGAGTTTAATATTTTTACAATGGGCTTAATGGGCATACGAGGACGATACTAGATGCTGCATCGGAGGTACATAGATAGCTAAAACCCCAACTGAGACCTTACTTCTACTTGAAGAAATGGCCACAAATAGCTATCAATGGCCCTCTGAGTGGTCAGCGCCGAAGCCAGTTGCCGGTGTTCTTGAGCTTGATACAATGTCAGCTTTGGCAGCTCAAATCTCGAGTCTGACAAAGCAATTAGCAATCATGAATACTGGCAGCACACCACACCAAGACGCACTCCCACCTGCAGCCGCCACTCATGAGGCCGAGCGAGTCAATTATGTGAATAACCGGGATTTTAATAATAGATGTAATTCATTACCAACTCACTATCACCTGGGACTTCGCAACCATGAGAATATCTCTTACAGGAACAACAAAAATGTCTTGAACCTACCTCCGGGTTATCCCAACCCATCCAGTTCCAATGCACTCGGAGGTGAAAAGAAGCAGTCGCTAGAGGAATACTCAGCTCATTCATTGGAGAGACTAGGAATCGGATGAACAAGAGTGATGCGCAGATTGATAGTCCGAGTACTAAGATGAGCACAATGGAGACGCATATTCTGTCGATTGAGACACAGATGGGTCAGTTGGCTACAATAGTGAATTCATTGCAGCAGAAGAGAAAGTTCCCGAGTGACACAGAGGTTAATCCGAGAGAGCACTGCAATGCGATTTATATGAAAACGGAAGCGGAAATTCAGCCTGTCCCCGAAAAATTGCCTATTATGTGAAACTAATGAAATCCAAGAAAATGAAGTTGGAGGAGTTTGAGACAGTCTATTTGACAGAGGAATGTAGTGCTATAGTGCAAAGTAAACTACCTCAGAAAATGAAGGATCTAGGGAGTTTCACTATTCCTTGTACTATTGGAGGAGTTTTCATTGAGAAACCACTTTGTGATCTTGGGTCAAGTGTGAATCTTATATCTCTTTCGATGTGACGAAGTTTGGGCTCGAGGAGGTGAAATCGCCCAATATCACGTTGCGGTTTGTTGATCGATCCATCGCTTATCCTTGGGGAATCATTGAGGATGTATTGGTAAGAATTGATAAATTTGTTTTTTCCCATGGATTTTGTTGTGTTGGACGTGAATGAGGACAAGAAAATACCTATAGTCTTTGGGCGGCCATTTTTAGCTACAACAAGGGCTTTGATCGTTGTAGAAACGGGGAGCTAACTCGCGGGTAAATCGGGAGAAAGTCGTATTCATCATCCATCCAACCAACAAAGGCTAAAATTTGAATCAAATAATGGTAAGCAGATGGTTGGGAATATAGCTGAAGACATTGGAGGTTGGGGAGTTTTTAAGGGAAACATGGATAACATACCTATTTGGAGCCCCAACTTGAGGATAATCTGACAAAGTCTGGCTGAAGACTATAAACTTAGCGCTTCTTGGGAGGCAACCCAAGCCCCTTTTATTGCTTTCGTAGTATTAATATAGTTTAGTAGTTGTTTTTGTTTTTTTTTTTGATTTTTTTTTCATTCTTAGGAGTAGTAAATTGCATCATACCCCATCCCTCTTAGTTGTGCAAATCCCACATATCCCACTCCATCTTCACAATGGAACACTCTAACACCATACACACCATCTTGATCTCCTCCACTCATTATTTGGTAAGTTTGCAACTTCCAAACCCCACCCCATGGTTTTCCCCATCTTGTGATTTTTGTGTGATTGGATTTGTAGTAGTGCTAGGATAATTGATATTGATTTGTGGATTGTGGAGTGGTTGATCATGTTAGACTTAGGCTTGGTGTTGAGTTTTGGGATTGAATTGAGTTATCCATTGCATTTACTATCTTTTCCCAAATTCATGCACACGAGGTGTTTGATTAAATGCCCCAATGACAGTTTCCCATTGTTGAGTGCTATCTTGCATATCTATGCTTATCTTCTTGACATGGCACTATATTTCCCACTTGGGTGCATTATGTACTACTTTGATTTTCAATTTCTCACCCATAACCGAATTCCGTGGTTCCACGATTTTTTTTTCTTCTCTACCTTGCTAGGTTACAAACATGCGAAACCAAAGAGGGCCTGGGCAAGGCAAAGGGGAAGAACAAGACCACACCTCGAGAGAATACAACACCCACGGGCTTGTGCGCTAGGATGCGTAGTAGCCTTCACTCCTTGGCTACCGGGAAAGTCCTTTTTCCCACCTCTCCATTGAGGACAATGTCATTTTAAGTTTGGGGGGTGCAGTATGTTTTTATTCATCGAATCGAGTCTTGAGTCAGAAAACAAAAAACAAAAAAAAATGAAAAAAGAGTCCAGTGTCGAGTCGGGTCATCTGTAAAACTGTGAAACTGCATGACTAAGCTAATTTGTTGAATATGAGTTGAACAGTTAAGAGCATGTGTTTGAACTGTGATTTATCCTTCCTTCCATTAATTCCATCTATTTACTTAACTCTGTTGATTTATTTGGGGATGATTTATGCGATTGAGTGTTTCTTGTATGATCCCACCGGATTCTAGAACTTGTCTGATCACTAGTCGAGGCAAAATCCTAGATGAAGTAACATTAAGGAAGTGATTTAGGCCATCTTCGAATAAGCGAGCCTAAAATGCCTACCTTTGTATTATATTTTCCCTAGTATCCCCCTTTGAGCTTTATAAACCCATTTCTTTGGCAACCAATCTAATACCCAGAGCCTAAATGTGATTATCCTAATTACCCATCACTCATACACACAAAGTATAGAAAAATGTTGAAGGTTGAGGAGGGTATGTGTTTAATTGCATGAAGTTGCCGGAGAGAAAAAAATATGAAACCCCATGTATGCAAAAGAATAAGTTTGGGGTTTCAAAAAAAAGAAAAAAAAATGAAAAAAATAAGTGGGATTGAAGGTTCATAAACATTGGGGATGTCAAAAAGTGAAGGGTAGTGCTAATTGATGATTCGGAGTGATAATTGTGTGTTTGGATGATTTAAGCCACTTAATCCTATATTTTCCTACCTTACTCTAAGCCCACATTACAAGCCTTGAAAGTCCTATTGATCCTTGTGTTACATTAGCCTACATTAGTGGAGATTAGTGTGGAAGACAAGCATATGGAGTCCGGTAAACATCTTATCTTTATATTCAGAAAGTGGATCATCTTGAAAACACTAGATTACGTGAATATATCTGGAGAATGAAAATGGAGTTGTCGTGAACATTCCACCATCAAGATCACATTGTGAAAATACGTGCTTGATTGATAGTGAAACGAAATTTGACGAATGAGTTTGGTTGTGAGGTTTTGCAGTCAGTTTGTGAGTCAGTCGTCATTATTTTTGTGTCCTTCGTGTCTGTTGAATTTTTAGAGTCTGTAATTACTTGAGGACAAGCAAACGTCCAAGTTTGTGGGTATTTGTTAAGTTGGTTATATACCAAAGTATTGAATATTCTAGACTATGATTTTACGTTGCTTTTGGGTATTTATTGTGTAGTTTGAGTCGAATTCATGTAATTAGTTATTAAGAATGATGAAAAACGTGTTTGAAAGGTGAAAGGCGGAAAAAGAATGTTCATGATCGAACGCCGCCTTGCCTGTGCCAGGGGTCAAAAATACAGCGGTGCGGGGAAGATGTTCGATGGCGCCGCGAGCTTTAGGAGCGGCGCCGCCTTTGAACCGGGCCTTTTTATTTTTAGGCTTGTTGGACGGAATTTTGAGGGCTTTGACTTATAAATACATCGAGGGGACGCACAAACAGGGGGTCAAACATTATTTTGAGCACATAGCAAGGCAAGAGACACGAGAACTAGGGTTCGGGATGGCAATTGGAGGCACTTCTCCAAATGCGGACACGAGAGAGAATTCCTTCTCTTTTCTTCTCAATTCTTTCTTTGCTTTTCTTTGTAAATTTTTAAGATGTATAATTATTTCTTTACGAGTTTTTATACATCCATTATGAGCTAAACCCATTTTTTAGGGGATTGCTGTAACTTACGTTTGAACTATATTTTGATTTCAGTTTATGAAATTCGCATGTTAATTAATCTATTTGTGCTATTTGATCTGATTGCATCTGAATTATCTGATCAATAGTTTAGATTGTTTGGCGTATTTTATTTGACACTCGAGAGAGGTAATTGAACGCCTGGCCATAGAATAGCACAACCTAGGGTTTCATAGAATCGAGAGGTTTATGAATCTTTTGAAGCCTGCGATAGAATATTCATCGAGTGTATTAGGGTTTAATTTATGATTTTTATTGAGATATCAAAATCAGAATTGGAACCTAGAATCACTTGGCACTCGAGAGAGGAAGTGATAAATGGTAGAAATATTGGGTTATAGATTAATAACTTGTGATTAATGAACTGGATTGAGAACATAGGGGATAACTAGGTGAAATCAACCCTCTAGAATTCATATCTTAAGTGTTTGATTAATTGCCTGAACCAATTGTTACTTTAATTTTAGTTTTATTTTTAGTTTAATAAACATTCACCTCTTTTCGATTTCTAGATAGAATTATGCTATTTTAATTATAGTACTTAGTATAAAATTCGATAACAATCCCTGTGGAGACAATAACCCTACTTTCAAAACTATACTAAAACTTGACATCGTACGCTTGCGGTAAGAATTTCTCGATCATCTCTCTCTCTCTTTCGAACCCGCAAACGATCAACCACGTCTCGAAACCTCGCCCATGTCTCGAAACCGTCGATTAACCTATCCTAAATGTCCGTTCTCTCACTATTTCTGTGATTTCTGTGTGCGTGTGTTGATATTGAGCATAGTGATTCGAAGTTTGAAAACAAAACCAGGTATTCCTTCAATTTTCGGAGTTTTATCATTCATTTTTTGGTTCTCTTCGATTTTTTTTTATTTGAAAGTTGTTTCATGGGTTTTTTGGTTCTCTAAATCGTGTTAATTTTTGTATGTTAGAGTTTAATTTATGTATGGTAGGGTTTACATTTCGTTAAAGTATTATGTTAGGGTTTCTTTTGAGCATGTATTTTTCAACTAAAGTATATATTGTGGTTTTACTTCTAGCATGTGTTTTAGATGTATTTTAGGTTTATGTAATTCGCATACGAAGTACCATTGTGTTTATGAAGTTGATATGTAAATGTATAGTATCAGTTTTGACCTTATAAGTATTACTAAATTTTATAGTATCAATTTTGCCCTTACAAGTATTACTTTTGGTCGTAAAAGTATCGGTTGTTGTAAACAAAGTATTACATGTGTTTTTTATTATGTTGTTTACATAATTTTTGTAATACTATGAAAAGTATCACTTTTTATATAACAAGTATCACTTTTCATATAAAAAGTATCACCTTTTATGTAAAATGTATCATGAGTTTTTGTAATGATATAGTGTTCCGTATGTTTTTGTAAGGAATTACAATGGCTGATGAATCAGCAATAGTTCATGTTATGGAGAAGGGAGTAAAACAAAAAGTAGAAAGAAAAAAAGGTATTACAAAGTGAAAGCCCGGAAGTCTAGAGATGGAAAAAAAGTAGGTGCAGAGAAAGGGAAAGGTGTTGCTGGGAAGAGGAAAGTTGATAAGGATGTAAAACCGAAGAAAGAAGAAATTGATGAGGAGGATCAAAATGTTGTAAAGAAGATGAGAATTTCAGAAAAAGTAAAGAAAGATGTGACTGAAGAAAGATAATATATAGTGTTTTTAGTAAAAAAAAAATTGTCATGTTTTCTGTTAACAATGTTTTTTTTTTTTTGCAGTGAAGACAAAAATATTATAGTGGACGAGGAGGAAGATGGCAAGGAAAAGAAGAAAGCTAGGTAAAAATGTATTTTTTTCTATTAATACAATTTTTCTGTTAACAATGATTTTGTTTGTTAATTATAAGATGTTTTTCTGAGAAATATGTCATATTTAATTGCAGATATTTCATTTCCTAGTATAAACCTCAAGAGTTGTTTGAGGTTATACGTAGTTTGACTGACAGACAGAAGAAAGATGTAGAAAACATAAGCTTTGGGGGTTTATTGAGATTTTCCATTGAGTCATCATTCCCTATGGATATGGTGAGAAGTCTAGTAAAAACAATTAATGGGACCAATCGAATGTTGAGATTTGATAATATGGCTTTTGCGTTCTGGCGATGATATTCAGGATGTTCTTTTAGTACCTGGGGAAATGGACGGTTTGTTGACAAACTTAAGCGGGGAGTCTGTTGTTATTATGGATGAATTGAAGAAGAATTATGGCATTGATGGTGATAGTTTAGTTCCTAGTTTGAAGAATGTTATCAATATGTTATTGGATGGTGGTGATGATTTTAAGAGATTGTTTGTTATTCTTTTGTTTATATGTGTTTTTGACACCAAGGAGCAACATGAAGGTAGATTTGAATTCTATAAAATGTTTGGTTGATGTGGATAGGATAGGAGAGTACGAGTGGTGTTCGTACATTTTGAAAAAGTTGTGTTTGGGAGTGAACAAGTATAATGAGAATCCGAGTGCAAGATATGTTAGTGGTTGTGTTACCGTGTTGCTAGTTCTATATTTTTATAGAATGAAATGGCAAGGCAAATCTTGAACCAACCAATCTCTACCTCGATTTCTCATTGGGATGCTAAGAAATTGAAAAAAAGAATCAAGGAAGAAAATTCGATGGGTGGGTTGGGGCAGGGTGAATGGGTTATTGATACATACCTTGTTAGTTCAAGAAGGACAGTACCAACTGAGAAAAAGCGTGATGAGAAAGAGCATGATGAAGAAACTGATGAATCAAAGAAAGATGATGATGAAGAAAGCGAGAAAGAGCCTCGATGAAGAAAACCGAGAAAGAGTAGCATGATGATGGTGTTCAGAACCCATCAGATTATATAAATCTGAAGCTACCCAGAGGTGATGAGCTTTCGGATGATGAGGTGCGCATAATGGCTAGAGATGTAAGTTTGTTTACGCTTTAGTGATTTTGTCAAGTATGGAGTATCACTTTTGTAGGTCCCAAGGGGTGTGAGTGTAAGGTTTAGAAGAGGGGTTGAATAAACCTTACCAACTTTTCGATTTAGTCCTTTTAAAAATGTTGAGTTAATACTTCACAGTGAGTCCTTGATGGACAACTAAGTTAGTTAATCAGTTAGAGTTAGTCACTCAATGCACTGATTTCGAGTTTGTTGATAGAATAACTCGATTGTTTTGACTAAAGACTTAAACTTGATCGTGATATGTTTTTTCGGAAGACTTAACACCCTTGAATTTAGTTAAGTTTGTTTTAATACTTGGTTTTAGCACGCAGCTTGATTGATTATCAATTGGATAGCAAATTTATCGTGAGATATAAAAATAAGATGCGAGAAATTAAAGTCTTTGAAATGTAAATGACACAATAAGTTTTTATAGAGGTTCGAAGATGGGGTAATTCTTCTACTCCTCTCTTCTCCAACTCCGGAGGAATCCACTAAATATTGATCAATATACAAAGTGGTTAAGTCCGGATACAAGTCTTGATCACACTGGTGACTTGATCCTTTGGGGCTCGATCTGGAAATGCCTTGGTCACACACCGGCTTCTCGCGACTCGAAGCTTCTTCACAGGGTTTGCCTTGCTACTAAATGACCCACTTGCTTAAGTTCCTTGGATTTGATCACGAAGCCCTCCAAATAGCTTAAGCCTGGTTCGACCTTGAACCTTTCTACAATCCTTCGTGGAATGTAGACCCCTTGATTCTTCAAATGTTTCCTCTTCAACTGATTGAAGTTGTCTTTCCTTCACAGGTGAGTGTTGGATTGATTTCCTTCGTAATGTAGGCTTGAGGATTGATCTTGAATGACTTGAGAGTATTCTTGGTTACAGTTCAAATGTTAGCTTGAATGTTCGTGGTTCAGGTCGGTCACCTTCTCTCAGAGTGATTCCTCAGCCTTTTATAGTGATCTTTCAAAAATCTGCCCGTTGAAGAGATAGGCTTATTTTTGAAAGTCACTTGTGGCCGTTGGCTTGTCTTGTTGCAGTCCTTGGAATTTACGTTTCCTCGTATGAACGATTCTTCAGCTTTTCAGAGTTCTGACATGGTGCAGTGCTTCCCATTGGTTTATTCCTTTTGCATGCTTCTCGGGATGAGCACTTCAAGAAAGGTAGTATGGAAGTATTACTTGTTTAAGTAATTCTCTTGATTTATGTGCAATGGATCTCTTTCGATTATCTCGACTTACCGCATTTCCTTGCCTTTCCCAGGTGACTTAGAGTCGACTTCCAATCATGGATGACTCTTACGTCACTTCAACTTGAGACTTGGCTATCTTGAGTTGACTTGATCGATACTTCACTCAGTGCATCTTAGCCGCACCTTGATCGAGTTCTGTCTTCTCTTCTCTTCTTTGCCACACTCAGTGCCTCACAAATGAGTCTTCCTTTTAGTCTCCGGTTGTCTTCTCGCATGTTCAGGCATAAATGACTTGACTCGAGATCTACCACCCTATCTATTACAATGCAATTTATAACAAGAATGGGGTGTCAACTTCCTATTCTAGGTTTTACATGGCATTCATCAAAATCTACAAAATAATTTCCCAACAACTTGTAACCTTAATAGTATGACTTTTATGTCTAAAAGTATCACTTTCACTACTATAAGTATACTATATATGAATCGCTTTTTAGTGATATTTCTCTAGTACAGAGTATCAATTTTACCCCTAAAAGTATTACTTTTAGCTCATAAAAGTATTACTTTTAGGGATAAAAGTATTCCATGTATGAGTGTTGTCTATCAAGTATTGTAGTATCACTTTTATGCCTAAAAGTATTACTCTTAGGGATCAAACTATCGAGTTATGTACTAAAATTATTCTATGCATTGATGTGAGATGTGGTGATAGTTGTCAAGTATACGTAGTATCACTTTCACCCTTAAAAGTATCACTTTTAACCTTAAAAGTACAACTTTTCACTTACTATTTGATTTTTATAATTGTAGAATCCATAAAGCATTTCTCTTTGTTTAGAAGGAACTTCAATGTTCTAACAAAATTTCACATGGAGATGTTCAACAATCTGAAAAATGAAGCGAAGCAAGAGAAAAAAATTGCAAGTTCTTCACAGTCTCTCGTGACTGAGAGCTAGAAGTTCTTCTCTGATGTCGGACTTCATGAGTACATTGATAAAGGTGTGGAGAACTTTGAGAGGATAAAAAATCTGGCAAAGATGCCAAACTTTGAGATATTCACTCCTGAGAATGCACCTGGCGATGATATTGAAAAGTTTGGTGAAGAAATTCATAAAGAATTTTTTTCTCAAGATGAAAGAGGTTCGGAGATGGTGATGAAGGAGGTTCCAGAGAGGTGGAGGAAAAAGATAGCAAGTGCATGGATGAGCCACGACTGTTTGAAGGATCAATTCCCATTGCCAATTTATGAAGAAAAACAAAGATTCCCTTGAGCATATAAGCAAGAAAAGAAAAATATCACGACTATTACTTTTTTACTCACAAAACGAATGATAGAGTAAGTATGATGAAAGTATTGTGATTTGAGTATCACTTTTTAATTTAAAAGTTAACTCTATGTGCATAAAATATCAATTTTTACCAACAAAGTATCACTCTCAATTTTCTAACTGACTTTGTATTTTGTTTTCAAAATTTAGTTCAAATGCATTTGCTCATGATGGGTTCACTTTATTGCCTTTGATGGGATTTCAACGATGAACTCGTCGAAGTTGATCCATGTAAGCATTACAGACGTATGAGTTGTATTGCTTAACAAAGATCCTGGAGCTCAAAATGTTTTTATTTCAATGCCCAACACTCTGTAAGTACTACTTTTATCTATAATAGTATCACATTTAATCAAAATAGTATTTCATTCTTTTAATCAATTTCTTTTTACAACAGTTGTATTTTCATAACCTTTTCAATAAGGTTGGAGAGCAGGATAACGCAAAAAATGTGAGAGATCACTGGAATCACCGGATGTTGTCTGGAAATTATAAAGATCTGAGTCTGTGGATTTGGTAAGATTGATTTTGTTTGTTTTTTTGTACTTACTTTCTAACATGAAGCGATAAGTCTCTATTTGTTGGAAATGTAGATTTTTGTACCAATATGCTATATGCAACATTATTTTTACACTTTGTCATCAACTTTGCGGATCAAAAAGTGAATATCTTGACAACTTGGCGCATCATGAAGATGTTTTTATTGACTATGTGGATCTTGCAGAATTAGTGGTAAATTATTATATTTTATTGTATCATTTTTATTTTTTGAAAATGTAAGTTGTTCTTAAATGTAATATAACAGTTTTTTCAGCAAAGAGAAATGTCAGTGTTCTTGAAGGAGCAGCAACACCCCAAAGCTGAAGAAGTTGAAGGATATATATTTGAATATATCCCTTTTCCATGGCAGAGTAATTTGAAAATATTGATTGTGGTATTTTTCTAAGTGCATCACATGGAAAACTTCAGGAGGGGTGTACTCCGAGCCAAAGTTGTGCCTGGTAAGAATCTTTTTCTTTATTTTGGAGTTTAATGTCATAAAAAATCCTTTGTGTAAAATAAGTTTTTCCTTTTGTCATTGAAGCCAGAAGAACGACGTAAGTTGAGGGTTTCGTATTGTGCAAGGATTGTCCTCCATCATTTAAATGAAATGAGAGTTCAAATGGAGAAAGACATTCTTTTGTTTAGAGCTATGAAGGAGAAAAAGAACAAAATGATGTTTTGAATTGCAGTTTAGAATTGATATTTTAAGTCTGTAAAGATACTTTTTGGATGTTATATGTAGTGAAGCTTGATAGGTTCATGAGATTTGTATAGTTCTTTGTAGGTTGTGTTGATGGGGCACAAGCTTTGTGTATGGGAAAACATGCTTTATGTTTTTGTGCTTAGAGTATCACTTTCATGCTTAAAGTATGACTTTTTACTAAGAAAGTATGATTTTTTTCTGAATGGGTACACGTGTTTGTATGGAAATGATATTTCTTGCATAGTTTTTGTTATATATACAATCGCAAATGAAAAGTATCACTTATTGATTTAATAGTATCACTTTATGTGCATAAAATATCAATTTTACCAACAAAGTATAACTTGAATGGGGACTCCGGGTCTATATTAGAACTGAAAATCTCATACCCCCAAAACAATGGTTATATTTGTCACAAATAAAATTGTATTTTCTTGCTTCACTAAGTGTAATTTCATCGTCCCCACTTTCTTAAGTTACCAATACTCCAATGCTTGCATCGCACGATCAATATGTTTGATTATTTGAGCTCATTACAAATAAACCCAGAGATTATTTGAAAAATTACACAAAAAACCCCATTGAAAATTTACAAAAACCTCATGGATGATTGATTCCGTCTTATATTTTTTCCTTTCACATGCAAAAATATGTTTAAAGTATCACTTTTTATGAATAAAGCATCGGTTTTCAATAACAAAATATCACTTTTTACCAACAAATTATATGTTTAAATTATCATTTTTTTACTTAACATTATTACTTTATATGCAAAAAGTATCACTTTTACCAACAAAGTATCAATTTTTGTGCATAAAGTATTACTTTTCTTACTAACAAAGCATCACATAAATATGGCCAAAGTATCAATTTAAAAACTAAAAAAATAGCAAAAATCGATTTAATACAAAAGTACTCGGTCGATTACTAAAATAATCTAGGATTTGGAGTTTATAAACCGGACTCCTTTGATGGATGTGTGTCGACGTTTCTCTACTTCTCTTCTTCTTGTTTTTTTGGAAATGCTCTATTATCCTTTGTTTCCTCCATTTTGTAATCGATCGTCTTTGGATCCAAAATGCTTGTAGAAGAATTGGAAACATCATTGTGCTCTGCTGAATTTGGTATATATGTCGACGCATCAATAGCCATAAAATCTCTGTTGTAGCCATCTTCTAAAATGCTTCTTGCATCCTCATTGTATTGGCATTTCAAAACAACATTATAATATTTATGTGTCATTTCATGTCTCAAGGAACACAATCATTAGGCTTATCCGAACTTTCAATTCTCGAACTGAACTTTTCCCACAATTCGTTTTTTCAAACGTTGTCCATCTTTTGGCGATGTAATGATTTGGAATTTTGATATAGAATGCATATGTAGCACTCTTAAGTTGTGAGAACAAGGTAAACCACCTTTTCGAACTTTTTACAAGAACACGATTAATGAGAGTATGTAAACAATCATACACCACACGATGACAACAATTATCATCATTTGATAAAATGTCATAAACCATGCATTAAGTTCTCTTCAACTTCAACAGTGCGGTTGGTAGATATACTTTTAATGAACTCAACCTCAAAATCTTTAAAAATTGTTAGTGTATATACCTCTGCAAAGATGCTTCAACATTCCGGTCAATGGTAGCACATATTTTGGAATTGATCTTGAGCATTGGAATTCATTTTCTTTTCGGTGTTTCTCCAACGCTTTATTGCCCCTTGGAAAATGTCATAAAATTGATTAAAGTTATTGTTTTCTTGGCATTGAATCTTCTTTGTGTTGTTCGTACTCTCACTCCTTTGTGAAGATAATATTCCCGTAGAAAAGAAATATTTGCTTACTGCAGTACACCATTTCTGCTTCAAATCATGCATACGTTTAAACCAAGAGTCATCTTGTAACTCATACTACAATATCATAAATTTCCAACAACTTTCAAAATCGGTTTCATCAATGCAACCAAATCAAACATTTGTTGAATGTTTCCTTGAAAGAATCATTGTGTTTTAGCCGCCCTAACCTACTTATAACATTCTTGTGAAGGTGCCATAAGTACAATCTATGCCTTCTTGGAGGAAAACCTACATAGGAACTATTAGAATTTAAAAACAAAATATATGTTTTTCGAGGAAAAGTATATGGTTTATGAAGAAAAGTATCATATTCTTACTAAAGGTATCTAATTTCTACTTCTGTCATCATACCTTTTCAATTGCATTGCTAATTGACTGGTCTTGATCGATGTGAACAAAGTTATAGGATATTTCCCACCAATTGGCTTCATAAAAACTTGGAAAATCCATTTAAATGAGTCACCTTTTCATCGGATAAGAAAAGCGCAACCAAACATCACATTTTTCCAATGATTATTGATCCCAACAATAGGAGCACAAATCAAGTTATACTTATTCGTGCAATATGTTGTGTCAAATACCATAACATCACCATATATCTTGTAGTCTTCCTTCATTATTGAATCCCTACATAATACATTACTTAATCTTGCCATGTCATCCAACTTCACTCTAAAAAGAAGTCTTCTTCTTCCGTATATTGCGATATAAGATGTCAATCAATGTTTGTGCATCGCCACCTTCTATTGCTTCCATTTTCAAACGATTAACAAAATTTAGATGATCTTTCAAAGTATGGCCAATGGATTCTTCTCCTCCGCATCATGAACCATATATTTGTAAGATCGAGTAATGACTCTTTCTCGAACAATGTAGATGACTCCATTCATTTCTAGTTAGTAGATGATTGTGTCCTATAACATGTTGAAGAACTTAATAAAGTTCGTCCTCATTTAATTTTATTTGCAATGAAGTTTTGCATCATGTGCGTGTAACATTAATCTTTTTCCTTGTTGTGCTAATGGTGTCCATAAATCCAGAAGCAGAACATAAAAAATATTTCTCAATGACAACACCCACTTCATCTGAAATGCAAATAAAACATATGTAACTGATACTTTTTCCAGGAAAAGTAATACTTCTATGGATAAAAGTGGTACTTCTTATGTGCAAAGCAATACTCTTGCTGCAAAAATTAAAAAAACTGGCAGAAGAAAAGTTATGATACTTTTATGGATAAAAGTGATACTTCTTATATGAAACGTGATACTTTTTGTTTGATAAATATTTTTATCATGATTTTGATTATTTTGTTTTAAAGAGTTTTATACCAAAACAATGTTTAAAAATGTTGTTCAAATACTCCCGATTATTTTAAAATGTTTTTACTAATTTTTCGGAGTATTTCTTGAAGTTTATTTTCGACAAAAATTGGACAACACTTCTGTCTCGTGGTCGACTGGTCGCCCTATAGGGCAACCCGTACGTGAAGGTGCACATTGAAACAGAAAAACGAGACTGGAGTTTAAAAGTGCAGTCGGCCGGTGTCGCTTGTGTAATGCTTTTTCTTTCATTCTTCTAAAATGAAAAGGGGGGATCGATCGAGCACGAGTGTCGGCCGTGCCATGGTAAAAATGTTGTTTTATTTTCAAATGTCTATCAGTGTCGCGACGTCGCCTTATGTTTGACAACAAAAATCTGACCGTTGTGCGTGCCAGACAACTTTTCCCTAAATTTTGGGGTTGATTTCTATGACTATAATCTTGATTTTAATTGCATTTTTTTTTTGTAGAAATCAGTCACCAAGAGGAGCCTATCAATGATCAATCATCTCTTATAAATAGAGGAAGATTTGAAGCAACAACATTTTGAGATACAACACAACAAGATACATTCAAGCAAACACTTTTGTTCTTCAATTTCAACATTCTTGTTGTAATAGCCTAAGGTTTTTCACTTTCGCAACTTGAGGTCTAGGATTTATTTCTTGATTACACTTGCACTCAAATTGTATTATTCATTATTGAGTTGTAATCTTGATTTTGTGGTCATCATTCAACACAAGGTATCCTTGTGAGTGTTTTTGTGGTAAGAACACACTTGGATGATCTAGGAGATATGTGCAAGAAGATTGTGGTAATCTTCTTATTGAAGAGTGTGGTACTCTTTGAGATGTTGAAGAATTTGGTGTTCTTCAAGGTTGAAGATTGTGGTAATGTTCATAAGGTGCCATTGAAGAAAGATTGTGGTAATCTTCAAGGGAGATTGTGGTAATCTCCAAGGTGGTGTTGAAGAAGAGTGTGGTGCTCTTCAAGGTGATGTTGTAAGGTGTTGTTGTATTAATTTTGGTAATTAATAAAATCTTTTTCCTTTTGAAATCCATCCGAGATATCTTTGTGGTGGTAGAGGATTAGGCCCTAGGTGGGTTGAACCTCTTTAAATCGACGCGTGTTATTTACTTCCCCGCACCTTCATTCTTGTCTTGGCTTGTTTGATTCGAAAAAGAGGGCATAATCGAGAAAATAGAGATAATTCATTCACCCCTCTAGATTATCGTAGCGCTTGGACTTACACTTTATAGGGTTATTGATTTTTAGTATATCGACCTATAAATACTTTATTGGTTTGGTACCGACATTTTCGAGTTACCAATTTAGTACCCATACTTCACATATTTTTATAAATCGGTACCTATTCACTTTTAAGGACGAAAATACCCCCAAGAAGCATAAGTATACTCAAAATGAATTTTGAGTATACTTATTTAAATTATAAAATCAATTAAAATTTTCAATAATTTAATTAATAAAAAATAAAAAGAAGTTTCTAACAATATTAATGAATTTTCAGAAAAAATAAAATTAATTACGTTAAATTAGTACATTAATAAACATAAGTTAAAATTTAATTAATCGAAAATAAATATTAGTTTAGTTAATTAATTTAAAAAATTAACATGAAAATTAAATACTTTAAAATTTAAAATTAAGATAGTAAATAAGAAAATTATTGTAATATATTAATTTTTAATTAGTTTTTTAAACAAATTCTAGAGAAATAATTAATTTATTTTATTTTATTTTTTACAATTAAGAATTTAATATTTTAATTCAAATAATAATAAGTTATTTCTTAATTAATTTATTTCTTCAATTTAATAATTCTAATTAAAACTTAACTTTTTGACAAAAAATAAAATAATCTTGGGGGCATTTTCGTCCTTAAAAGTGAACAGGTACCAATTTATAAAAAATGTGATGTATGGGTACTAAATTGGTAACTTGGAAATGTCAGGTACCAAACTAGAAAAATGCCTATAGGTCAGTTACTAAAAAATCAATAACCCTACTTTTTATGTAAATGTGATACTTTTATGTGGTAAGCAATACATGTGGATTTTCTAATAGTTAATTTCCGTACACTAGACCCAACAACATGAGCATGATCACAATATAACTTATGCATTTCTTTGATTGTCCCTCGTGTTAAATGGAAAGAGAACAACTTACATCAAATCCACCACTATTGTTTCTCGCATCATTTTTCATAAAATCATTTTTTATTTTTTGAATATTCAAAATAACAAACAATAAGTAACAATTACCTTCATCTTCAGTGGGAAATATATCACTTGCATCTTTGAAATTAGTAATTTCATCAGTTTCATCACTAGAAACAATAACAATTGTTCCACCTAAATGTGATACTTTATGAAAGAAATATGATACTTTTCATACAAAAAGCAATATTTTTTACCGAAAAAGTAATACTTTAAAAACTAAAGTGTCAAATATTGTATGAGTAGATTGTAGTACTTTCATTGTCATGAGCGTCACGATTTTTCATTGTTCAGCGCCGTAGATGGTGTTTGCTTGTTGTTCTAGAGTGGATTCTACCAAAAATCGCCGTCGGGAGAATTAAGATTTTGCAGTTGTGAGCTTTGCTCCAACCTCCAGGATATTGGCAGAGCAGCTTGTCCGCTTGTTATATTTTTTGGGCTTTTTTTTGGGCATTGTGCAGCAGGTAGCGGATTTTGGCATTGGGTTGGAGCGGTGGCTTGGTTGGTTGGGAGGGGAGAGAGTTAGCGGTCCTTTTGGTGTTGGGCCTGGAGCAACGTGTTGGGTTGCGGGGTATGGAGATCCATCTCACGGATCTAGATTCGTGAGACGGTCTCATAAGAGATCTCCTGATTCTTTTTTTCTTCTTTTGTATTTCTTTTCTCTTCTCATCTTTCTAGATACCCTACCACTAGTGCTAGTCGTACTAACTCCTAACCCTCTCCCACCTCCTTTATTCGCCGATGTCGTGGTTGCCCCACCTCCCTCCACAAACCCCCAAAAATATTCATACCACCCAAGTGGTTGTATCACCTTGGATCAACACACACATGTGTATCACCCTTGGATCAATACACACATATTACCCATATATGTGTGTATAGTTTATTGCAATAGTTTTTTTTAAGGAAAAAATATTCAACCCCCGCAAACTATGCGGTTTATTGCACTTTATCATATAAACTAATTTTCATTAAAAGTTATCATACAAACTATACAAGATTTGCACTTTGCCCTATATCAGTCATCGCCGGTGAAATATTCTCTGAATATTTCGCACGTGAGGACAAAATCGTCTTTGCCTAAAATTCAAATAGAAATGATTACACTTTACCATCTGAACTTTGTTAAGAATTTCACTTTGCCATCTGAACTTTGCGCAAATTTTCACTTTGCTATATCAATTTATGAAAATTAATGAAAATTATGTGTACATAATTTAAACCCTCTCGGCTTAGACCCCAAAGAGGAGGGGTCTCCTCACAGAATCCTCTCGATCTTATCGTAAAAATCCTCTATGGCTAATCCCCATGAGAGAAGGGGTCTCCTCACGAGAGATCCTCTCGATGTTATTAGAAAACCCTCTCCGGCTAAGACCCGGGAGAGGGGGGGGTCTCCTCACAGAGATCCCCTCGATATTATAAAAACCTCTCCGGCTAAGACCCCAAAGAGGAGGGGTCTCCTCACGGGGATCCTCTCGATGTCATCGAAAACCCTCTCCGGCTAAGACCTCGGAGAGGAGGGGTCTCCTCATGGGGATCCTCTCGGTGTAATCGGAAAAACTCTCTCCGACAAAGACCCGGATGGGAGGGGCCTCCTCACTGAGGAGTCCTAGAAAATTTTCCTCATTTGGCTAAGACCCCAGGAAGGGGGTCTCCTTGCAAGAGTCCCGAGAATTCTTCTCCATGATTAATATGTGCAAGAAAAATTAGTTAAAAATGCTAACACGTGGGGAAAAGATCGACTTGGAGCAAGTTCGAGAAGGATGTTCTCTCCAAGCTCCAAAAGGGTGTTATCTCCATGCTCCAGGAAGGGTGCTCTCTCCATGTTCTAGAAGAGTTCTCTCTCCATGCTCCGGAAGAGTGCTCTCTCCGAGCTCGAGAAGGGTGCTCCTTCGAACTTGAGAAGAGATAAAGCAAAATACAAGTATCTTCGGCCACTCCGGAAGAATTAAAGCTTCTTCCAAAGAGAAGAGTTCATTTCTACACAAATAAAAAACAAGTACCCACGAATAAGGAATCAAGCTAAACTGTGGAAAAATACGAAGAAAATACAAGGAATGAAAGATCGGGTTGAGGCCTATATTGATATTTGGTGGGGACGGGCCTCTTTAGGACTATCTTCCTGGACTCGCCTTGAAATACTCATCACTTCGGCTCGAATCCAACTCAAGCTCTACTACTCATTCGCCATCAAAACACGACTCGGAGCAAGAGGAGGAATATCAAACTCCGTGAAAAAGGTGGAAATGGGATGATGAACCGAGAAATCGAACACCCTAGTAACACCTCGACCTCCAAGCGAGAATGAAAGAATACTAGAATCGGGATATGACTTGAAACATACGAAAACTTAGGAGAAGATGGGGAAAATCATGAAGGGAAATGGTTCGGGGGGCTTGAGATGCCCCCTGGGGGTGCGCCCTACTCCACTGGGGGGGGGCGCCGGCACGCCCTTGTAGCCCGGGAGGGCACCAAAGGGGCGCTCTTGCCCACTCCGGGGAGGTTCCCGAGGCGCCTTAATGGCCCATGGTGCTCTCATCCATCTCTACGCTCGATGCACTCCATTCTCCATGGATTCTCAACTCAACTCTCACCTCAAGTCTCATCTCAAGTCTCGCCTCAGCTTTCAAGAATTTTTCTAAGTCTTCTACAAAGCAAAAGATTTCAAAGTTGAAGAGTATAGAGGGAAGTATTATCTTTAAAAGACATGGTCAAAAGCTCTCCTTTCAAGCGTCCTCGTGCAAAAGTTAAAAGATTAAAAAGATCATCCGAAGGCAAAACAAGAGGCGGAAATAGGGACGAGGCGGATATTTTTACGCCAAGATTAGCTCCCAGATCGCTTTATCCCTCCACAACACCTAGGAGCTAGGGGCTTATGTTGGAGACAAAAGTGGTATTTTATTAATTAAATATATAATTAATTTTATATATATTTATTTAATATTAATTTCCCAATGAGTTCTTAATAATTAAACCGGCCCAAAAGAGTTCGGGTTTGGCCCATCGGCCGTTTTCTCCTACGTAGACTGGCCCACAGATCAAATTCTCCTACACGACCCATGGGACCCATCTCTCAGGTATAAAAAGTACCTCATATTATCTGTAAGTTATTTAATTCATAATCCTCCTACGCATTATTCTAAAGTATTCGTTTACTGTTATTTCTCTCATTCACCGTGCTGACTTGAGCGTCAGAGGGGCTTCCCTGGGATAACCTCCAGGGCCCTGTAACGTTTGCGCGTGCACTACAAGAAAATTTGTGTTTACCGACAGAATTTATCGACATAAATAATTTTGTCACTAAAATTTATAGTTGCCTACAGAACACCAACAGAATAAAAACATTTATTTTTCCCCAAATTATACCGACAAATTACCGACAGATCACCGACAATTTTTAAATTTACCGACAGAAATATTGTATGTATTTAACAACACTTTTATATTTTGTAGCTAAATATTTTACCTACAATGATATTACCTACATTTTACAATTACTTTAATATTACCTACAGATTTTTCTATTGGTAAACTGATTTTTTCTTGTAATGGTGTGTGCAGGCAAGTTACCATTAAAGGTTTTTCAAGCTCAAGGAGAAGAAGACGAGAAGACTTTCCCATCGGGAAGAGGAAGAAGAGAAAGAAGAGAAGACTTCCCCCTATGACTAGCGTGAAGACTTCCCTCTCGGGAAGAGGATTTTGGTCAACCCAATTAACTTGAATGATCTGCCTTAAAAAAAACAACATAAAAAAATATCACTATGTTTTGATCTCTTATTCATTCTTGGACTCAATTCAAGAAAATAAAAATGAAAATTATCACTATGCTTTGATCTCTTCCTTGTTATGGATTAGTTTTAGAATTTTTTTACCACTATGCTTTGACCTATTGTTCATAATTAGAATCGTGTTTTAAATTACGACTTTCCATGTGTCTATGGCGGACCCAAGGGCCCAAAACTTTCCAAATTTTTTTTTTTCCCTCCCAAAAGTTTTCCAAATTATTTTTAAATGGTAAAATAAATGAATTAATTTACAATTGCCCCCAAAATTTTCTCAAAAAAAAATTTCCCCAAAAGCTTCCAATTTTTTCTCCCCCAAAAGTTTTCCAAATTATTTTTTAAAAGGTAAAATAAATGAATTAATTTACAATTTTCCTCCAAAATTTGATAAAAACTTCAAACAGTTGTCTTTTACAATATAAAAAGTCATTAATTATGGTTAGTATATGAAAAAAAAAATTCGCATAGTTTAAATTTATAAACTCGGTCCATTTTTCGCCCCTCCAAAGTCGGAATCTGCGTCCGCATTTGCATGTGTAATATATTAACATAACGAGGAGAAGAAATTTATTTACACAATAAATTTTTTAAAGAAAAGTTTGTAATATCATTTCAAGAAAGTCGATGCGTTACAAATTCCTCTATCCAACTAGAAAAAGTTCAATGATTCCACATAAAAGGTGAAATGGAAGAAAAAAAGCTCAAAAATAAAAATAAATTCAGCATCAACAAGTTTATTATCACAATGTTTAACATGAGAAACATCTCTCACTTGTAGATCATTGATTAAATATTGATTTAATCATTTTTTAGTCATGCATATCCAAGATTATCTTGTAGCGAGGTATTGTTTGCCAGACCGCGACGAGAGAATCGATGCTCGCTACTACTACTACATGACAATTCATTATCCGTTTTTTCTTTTGACACGCACAACCTATAAGGAGCTTATAAGCTCTCAAACATCTTATAAGATGTTTTGAAGAGCTTATAAGCTCATCCAAACACCCTCTAAATTTGCACGTATTTACACAATATTTTTAAAATCAGACCGAACGTCAAACCAAATTAATAAATTGGTAATTGAATCATTGGTTTAACTGGTTACACATTTCTTGAAAAACCATTATATATGTGTCTGTGTATTCACATGCACAAGATAAATGCAAATATAAATGTAAAAGCGAACAATACAAATACAAATACAAATAAAAACTAAATTAAAAAATTAAATATCCAAATATGTATGTAAATTGTATATACCGAGAAATTATAGGCAAATTTACTAAAACATATTTTCCTTCCACTTTTGAAATAACATAAAGAATGCTTTATTTACTAAAAAAATATTATTATATTTGTCTTTTCAATTAGTCAATAAATTTTTTTCTTAATTTGCCTAATCAACATTTTCGAAACATTATCTATGAATCCAAGTAATGCAAGACAACTAATGGTAAAATTAAAATTGAGTTGCAAAATCTAATTACGGTTTAATAACATTACATTAATAACATCACATTAATTTAGATTTAAATTTCAAGAACTGGAGTAAATTATAGTACAGGTCTCTTGTGAGACGGTGTGAGATTTTGAGACCGTGATACTTTGAAAACAGAATAAAATGATACTTTTAATATAAAAAGTAATATTTGATCTAAATACACTAATTTAAGTATTTTTGGACAAATATTATTTCTTACACTAAAAATATCATATACTAAAAGTATCACTGTCTTATGGTTTCACGGATTTTCACCGTCACACATAAATTTTTGCAATTATTAGCATTATAATTTATACCCTACAACATACAATTTTGTGTGCAATTATGCTAGTACACTACTTGGGTTTCGTAGTAGCTATCCTTCTCTGTTTATTTTCTTCTTGTCAGAATTTGGTCACAATATCTCGAACCAGTTTCCATAGAAGCAATTCCCAAATTGCCAAAAAGGACAGGCAAAAGCATTAAAATAGTAAAAAAAAAAAAATCATAATAAATGTAAGAAATTCATAGGTCCGAAAATGGATGTAGTGACATTCGGGATAATCGTGGGCATAATACTCCTATTTCTCTGCGCCGTTTGCTTCATCACAATCGAGGCGCACAGTGGCGGATCAGGGAATTAATAATGGGGTGTCTTTAGAAAGTAAGAAAATTTCAATACAATGAAAAACAACTCAACAAACTAAATTACTAAACTTGATTTATAGTAATTTAATCATAACTTTGTAATTTCAAAATAATTTTTACCAATTTATTTAATGTTCAATAAATATCAATTCAAAATTTACAGTAAGATGTGAACTATGGATTTATCATTTATCCCCTCCCCTTGAAGAAATTGTAGATAGGATTACAGGGCAAAACATTAAGATTTTCAAAGAAAATGAGGCATTTGATTCTAAAATTGCAGAGAGTTAGCTGACTGCTGGGAATGGAGAGAAGTGGAAATGTGGAATCAATCTTATCTTTAATCATTGTTAGTGGGTCTGTTCTTCTGTTATTTTAAAGATTAAAGATAAATTAAGGGGTAAGGGCAGACTAATGAAAAGAAAACCTATAAAGTAAGCTAAAAAAATTCATACTACTAGTGTGCTGTGACACAATTGCACTGAGCTCCAGCCCAGTGGAGCCCTAACGTACATCCGCCCCTGAGGGCACCTGCAAGAGAAACCCCGCTCTTAATCCTAAAACCCCTCTTAATTCTTGGTTAATTTTTTTCTCCATTATCCAAACGTGTCCTTAGTTACTAATGGGCGGTGTTTCTGACAAGCGGCGGCAGATCTATTCCTATTTCGTCGGCGTTTTAGTGGTGGTGGGGTTTGTGTTCTCTGTGGCCGCCGCCCACCAGTGTAACCATGGACATGATGACCATCATCACCACCACCATCATAGTTTGCACGATGAGGATGTGGGGTTAATCGAGAAGAATCAGCGCCAGCAGGTGCTTCTTCCAGAGGAAATTGCTGAAGAGGAAGATCTGAAGATGATGTGGGCTAATGACGATCATGTCCATGACTTTGAGCATGGACATCATGGGCATAAGCATGATAGTGGTGTGGAGCTTTCTGGGCTTGGTAAATAATCTCTTTTCATTTTCGGTAATGGGGATTTTATTTCTTTTTAACTTCAGCACTAAGGTTGCTTGCTGCAATGTCAGTACTATTGTGACTGATTTCTTCTTGAATTCGATCAAATATTTGCTTCTTACATTAGGCGTAGCATTAATGACTGAATGAGTTTCAACTGCTTGAAAGCCATTTCAGAATCTTGCTGCGAAAAGATTTTATGATTGTTGTTTGATATATTGTATTAGCAGTCTATTGTAAACTTCAGTTCTCTGTTTACTGTTTGGCAGGCCTCTGGATCCATGCCATGGCTTGCTCGCTATTGGTTAGCTTGGCTTCTCTTATTTGCCTGATTTTGTTGCCTTTAATATTTAGTAAGTAGCCTAATTTTCATTACTCGCATGTCTTCTTGTTCTTGAAAAGCTGCTAACTTATGCTTATAGCTGGCTCACAAATGTTGGATTTTGTATTCATGCAGTACAGGGAAGCCATCAAAGGCACTTGTTGATTCTTTAGCATTATTTGGGGTTGGATTTTCTTATTCTTCTCTTCATTCTTATCTAACTAAAATTTGTTAGTTCTTACTCTCTGTAGGCTACCCTTTTTATTCATAGTGCTAGCAGATTCCTTTAATCTCACTTAAACGGTGCCTCCAATTTTTTTTATTAACTTCTTTTCATTTGATGAATTCTTTTTCTTATTGAAGAAAGCTTTACTTTACTAAAAATTTTGGATAAAAGATCTTGTTAGGTTGCTGGGTAAATGGGATAATTTCTGAATTGTGAAGATCATTTGTTGTTTATTTGGAAGAAAATGACATTTTTCCCTAGGAAACTGCTACTTAGTGAGATTATACTTTGGCACTTAAGGCATGCTTTAGCAATAGGGGGATGAACATTTTAATATTATACTCTTTTAAATGATTTTTGCTCTGTTTCAAAGCACTTAATTTCTCACTTTTATTTTCTCATTTCTCTAAAGAAAAATGATGGATTATTCTATATGGCTTTTTGAGTATAGAATTATCTAAAGTAGCTCTATCTTAATTTTATACAAATATTTCTTACGCAGGCTGGAGCCATGCTGGGTGATGCTTTTCTTCATCAATTGCCACATGCTTTTGGTATGAATATGTTAAAAGACAAAGTTGTCCATATTTGGTAATTTTGTGATGCTTATATTTGTTTCTCTTCCTTTTTTATTTGAAACATTTTCCGCCCATTGTATTTTGATATAACTTCAATCCTGGAAAATTGAGACTATTTTTGATTTCCACATGGTTAGCCCACTTTCTTAAGTCAATTTTTTCCTTCTATTGGGAAGACTTCAAATGCATAGTCAATTATAAATCATTTTGCTGAAAGAGAGAGGGTCCATAAAATTTATTTTCCAATGTTCTATCCTCCATGAAACTGCGACGTTTTTGGCATAAGCAAAAAGGCAGAATGGTGAAAAGCTGCTTTACAGAAAATGCACAACCATTATAAATATGAAGAAAATGACGCTGCAGGGTAGGAAGGCTGGAAGGGTAGGATTAATATGGATTCTTGTAGAAAGAATTACACTAATGTGGCTATTTATGTGCGCCTATCAGCTTTGGATGCCGTAGTATAGATGATTTAAACCTCTAAAATATTTTGGTTTAAGAATCTTGTGTGTGCCTTAATGAAAGAGTCTGAATACTTGTTCTTCCACTGGATCATGGCAGGTGAAAATTTGGTCAATTCTTACAATTATTGATTTTGTATGCTATGCCCAATGCCTATATCTATATTTAGTCATAGCGAGGATATGCATGCGCCTATTATAGGAGGCACGAAAAATCCTCAACGAAAGCAGTCAGGTGGATCAGTAAAAAAATAGGGATTCCTATTTCGTAACCGTGGGAAATGATTTTATGTTGCATTAACAACAAATCTAAGTTACCAGTGTGTTTATGACATTAAAAATCCTTTTTCAATATTCATATTGTGTAGAAAAATTTAAATGCATTTATTGGAGGTATATTCTGGATTGAAACTATTTCTAGTGTTTTGTCATATAGCCTTAGTGGCTTCTCAGACATGAGATTCTCGCATATAACTCTAATACATTCATTCTAATTGGAAAAATTGATGCCAGATTTAGTAGCGTAATTTTGGTCTGGAGGATTAACACATCATTTTTTGAGAAAATCATTTGTTGGAAATTAATCATAGATGCAAATTTATGTATATGTGGAGCCAGTTGCAAGTGGTTTATGAGGTTAAGATCCCTTGTTTATCATTTTTGTTAATTCTGTACTTGTAGCACAATAGAACAATACCTAGTAAAACTATCAAGTCTGGGTGAGTCTTTCCTTATTCTCTTGGTGGCTATTTTGAGTTTTTGTTTCTGTTCTATGCATGCAGGTGGTGAGCACTCCCATTCTCATGATCACCATGATGACCATGATCGTCATGCGCATTCTGGACAGTCACATTCACATTCCTTAAAAGATCTTTCCATCGGTTTGTCAATCTTGGGTAAGTAAATTGTTGTTTGATGCACGAACATGGTTGCCTGAATTTCAGAACTCTTACAAAGTTTTTTTCCACTAGAAATCAGCTTATTTAGATGCATTGCATGATTCAAATCGTGTACTGAACTTTTTTCTCCGGCAACATCTGTTTATTCACTTTAATTTCACATGCAAAAGGTGTGGCTCACATTGTGCTTAGCAGAAATGCCATGTAAAATTTCGGAATAAAACTAAAAGATGTTTCCAAGAAGGGAAGATATCTGATTTTCTAGTTCTTGAGGCAAAACACATTTTTATAAAAACAGGAAACATAGTAAATTACAGGGATTGTTTTAAGTAAATAAGCAAATTTCACGACTTCCACTTATATTGAAATGGACAGCTAATAACAAGATCTACTGGATATAAGGAAACTTGTAAGTGTTGGTGGTGTTTAACAAGTGTGGTTTCTGATGTATGAGACACAAACTAAAGATAGTATTGCCTTACTCATAAGAACAAAATTGAAGATGTTAATATGTTATTATCATGGGGTATTATATTTTTTCAGTAACCTTTAATTGAAGCTTTGATGGTTGCTGCGATATTATAACTTTGCATATTGTTGGAATTCATTATCCTTATCTCAGTCCCTGTGGTGGAACTCTTAGAGGAAAAAATTGCTTAGCAGTTTTGTGTTTGAGAATGGCTAAATTTTGACGAGTTAGATATCATTTGATCACTATAAGGGGTGATCTTGATTCTTACTTTACCTAAGGCATCTTGTTTTCCTCAATTAACTCAGTGCAATATAATCTTTTCCGTTGCTTTGCTTAATGTAAAATATGTTTTAATATTTTTTCTCTAGATCCCTGCCTCGGTTGTTTTAAATCTTTACGAAGTTTTTGAGTTTTCAAAATCTGAAGTCTTATTATGGTGCTTTTTGTTACAGCTGGAATTGTGGTGTTTCTTATTGTCGAAAAACTTGTGAGGTATGTGGAAAAGTTTTCTGGAGGAGAAAATGCATGGGGTCTTGGTCACCATCATCATCATCATATGCACACTGACAAACTGAAAGACGATGATCACACACATGAAAATCATCAGCGGTTGGCTCATGACGAGAAAGATGGAAGATTATCAGAAAAGACATCTAAAGAAAAAGAATCGGATGGACCTGCTGATGCTGTTTTGAGTGATAAAACAAGTGAAAAAGATCTTCTGCGGAAGGTAGGGTAAAATTAATCAATATGATTACATGTGTAACTAGTTTAGATTAACCTCAATGCCACCAATGTTGGAGACCTACAATTGAGATATTTGCTTAGGTCCATTAATTACAGCTTTAACCTTTTTTTGCAATTTCTCCAAAATGATTGATTAGTCAATCAAAATGGGTTTTTAATGTGCTTAACATATTATGCAAAATAATTGGTGCTAAAAGGTTTAGGGCGCAATTGGATATCCTTTCATTGTGGATTTTTTTTTTCTGCAAGAGAATAGAATGATTTTTTTTTTGGTGAAAGAATACAAATGGAATTTGATAGCGTGATTAGATATGAGATGAAAATGTCGTCATGAAAATTGATGTGATATAGAAATAGTAAACTAATGATTGAACATGATTGGTAGTTAGAAATATGTGAGTGGGCAAATGGTAAAATTTGTATTAATGATTGGCGATTTGATGTTTGTTTTTTTTAAAAATGGGTAAAAGTGATTGGTGAGAGAAAAAAACTGAAAGTGAGTGAATAGTGCATTTTATGAATTTTTTTATAAATAACCGTATTCTGGGGTAAAAATTTCCTGGCGGAACAAAAATTAAATTTTTCATAAGCAATCGCCACCTTATTCTTAGTCTGAAATTCTGTCCATAAATTCTGTCACTTGCAGAGAATTACTAACAGTACTGCTCCTGAAGATGGAACCAACTCATGTGCTGAAAACATCTCCAATGGTAATGTTGAGTCCATTAACAAAAAAGAACCTACCAAGTCCAAGTCAAATTTGGTGTTTGGTTACCTGAACCTCTTCTCGGATGGAGTGGTAGGTCATCTCTTATCTTGAATTTATTTGCTTTGCTATCGTTATTCCTTTCAAGGCTACTCTACCTTCACCAAAATTAATGTTGTAGTTTATAATATTTCTTAAACTTATCTGAATATGAAACAATGACATATCTGCACATAATGTTTGACTGGCTCAGCATAATTTTACTGATGGGATGGCTTTAGGAAGTGCTTTCCTGCTGTATGGATCAGTTGGTGGGTGGTCAAGAACTCTGTTTCTTCTTGCTCACGAGCTTCCTCAAGAGGTTTGATTTACTGCCATGTTATGTTTTTGTTACTGGAATTTTGTAAAAATACACTCCGCTCAATGGGTGCAAATATCTTTCTTGATTGATTTATTTCTGTTTTTCCCCAAAACAGTAGAGTTTGAAGTGATCTCTCTGGAGATAGTATGGTTAAATTTTGGCTGATGTTTGTGATGGTGTGGTGGGTGCAAAAAGGCAATTGATTATAAAACTTCATCTTTTGTCAGATTTTGATTTACTTCTTACTGCACTCTGGCAAAATTATGGTTCTCTGTGATGAGAAGACAACCCTGAGTTACGCTTTATTATGCATTACATGAAGCCACATGGTCCTGGTGTATGGAATAAAACTAGACTATATCTTGTTTATATAAAGTGCTGTCTCTAGCAGAACTAGGCGTCTTCCCACCCCCATATTCAAATGGATAAGAAAAAAATAAAATGCAAGTAATGATCGAATAAAGTTTTTCTTAAGAGAAATATGCTTTCTCGTTGTACTAGTTTAAGATATGGTTACCAATCATTTTATTTTTCTTTTTCTTTCATTGTACTTGACCAAGCATTTTATCCAACTTGTTTCTTTCATAGTAGTTTGTGTGGCCACAAGGGATGATTTTTCATTCACAGATTAGTGTGCTGATGATTTTTCTTTTCTTTTCCTCTTTCATCTTCATTCATCGACTGATCTTTCTGAAGGACGGTTTTCCTATGAAGTAGCGTAATTTAATGTGGCATGTCCAAAAATTGGGATTTGGTGCAATTTCGTCGCCCAGGGTGGACAACTATGTGTTGGCGTCGTATACTTACAGAATTAGTTTTATTTCCGGGTTTGTGCAGATAGGCGATTTTGGAATTTTGGTGAGATCTGGTTTCAGCGTCTCCAAAGCCCTCTTCTTTAACTTTCTATCTGCGCTCGTGGCTTTAGTAGGAACCGCTCTGGTTAGTAGTCTCTTACAGGCTAATAAAATATTATTATCCGCCTTTATGCACATCACGATGCAGATATACTAATTTGAGCACTGCTTCTATACAGGCTTTGATGTGGGGAAAAGATCCCGGGCAGTCGTCTTTGATTGAGGTGATAGATCCATGGTCAAACAACTCTAAGTTGTATTTTGTATGCTCCTATACTAGTTTGATAGTAAATTTTTTACTGTTGTACTCTTGGCAGGGTTTTACTGCTGGTGGTTTTATCTACATTGCCCTTGCTGGAGTGTTGGCTGAGATGAATACCGGGACGTCATCTATGAGAAATACAACAATCCAGTTAATCTCGTTGATGTTGGGTATGGCTGTTGCCCTTTGTATATCACTTGTAGAATGATTCTTATTCTAATTCTTTCTTTTTCTCTTATGGCTTCCAAGTTTTATCAGACCAGGTTAAAACATGTAACTTTTGGAAATCGATCGATGATAAAATTTAAATCGTGGCAATTTGTCTGTCAAAATTGTTCTTTTTATAGAGTAATATTCACCATTTCTTGAATTGTTACCAACCAGAAGTTGGATTGGCAGTTTAATTAGTCTCCTGGGACCATGAGAGCTTTGTTGCTGTCATCACAAATTTGTTGTGTTATATAATTTGCTGTTATCACAATTTTTGCTCCAAATGTCCCCAGGATAGGGCTACCTAAACCCCTCTAATTTTTCTATTTCCCCCTTTAGTTTGTCCGAACAAGCACGATGATCTTTCTATTATGATAATAGAATAAGAGGTTTTCAGTAAGACATCAAATAAAATACACGAAAGCAATACCACCAGCTAAAAAAGTTAACAAATTTATATATAAATCTTGGGATAATTACAAAAACTACCTTTGAGGATTAGCCTAATTAGAAAATTTCAATTATTTTTTAAAATTAGAAATACCTCATTGAAAGTGTTGCAAATACCCTCTTGAGGTATGCATTTACCTAACAAATGTTCCTATCTTGAGGGTGAAATTTGTAAAAGAAAAACACATGTCAAGGGGGAAGTTGTAATTTTGAAATATAGCTGATTTTTTTGGTAATTAGAGTATTACTCTTTGTTGATGAAAAATATTATAATTTTCATTTGTTGTAATTATATTCCCATTGATGATGGTTTTACTAAATTTGTCATTGATATAATCTTGGTGGCTCATGATATAAGTAATCACTTCACTAAAAAATTATATGAAAATAAGCAATGAGTATCTTAAAACTAATACAGAGTGATGATAATAATGTGACTATAAACAAACCCTTATGTTGATAAGGGCATCTCCAAGAGAATGATCTATCTTCAAGTTGGAGCAAAAAATTGCTCCAAAGATTGTGTTAAAATATACACTATTTTGTAGATGTGAACAATTTTGCACCATAGATAGTACAACACTTTATCTGTGCTAAAATTCTTAATTTTTTTTTTTTTTTTTGTTTCAGGTTAATGATTTTAATGTATGAAAATATACCCGAAAATGGAATATTATGGAATATTCATTCTTAGTGCAAAATTGATTCCAAAATTGCTGGAGATTAAGTGTATATTTCACACTAAAATAGTACAAAATAAGCACTAAAATTTTGCAAACTCTTGGAGATGGTCTAACAATATATATTGTGAGTTACACAGAGATTGATGCATTTTAGGACAAAAATTATGTTGTTTGGTATTCTTAATGTCGGTCTAGCGTGTAGAGTGACAAAAATTCTTGGGAAGAGTGACCAAGATCGGCCCGTATAAATGACTTAGCTTTTTTAATTTTAGAGGCTTGAAAAGGACTAGAGCTACTTTGATTGGCCCGGCCCGACCAATTTGGTGTGTGGGCGGGTAACAAGAAATGCGTCTCGACAAAATTTCGTCTCGATTCGACTGACGATTTTATGACTTGTTCTCGCTAGGCTAAAGGTCGATCGACCCAACCAATTCGCTACTCTACTCATTAAACTTGTGTAGGTCGGCAATTCTACTACATATCTCTTTATTAGAAGAAATTTTCCGCCAATTTAGACTTTTTGTTGCACTTTAATATTCCATGTCCTGTTCCATTATCAGGATGAATGACAAGTAACAATTAACAATCCATATATATATTTTTTGATCGGTAATTAACAATCCATATTTATTTGAATAAGAAGTGTTATTCTTTCAGATTAAGTAAAACATGAAATTTGATATAACAAGAAAATGATACCTAGGAAATCGATCCCATTTTTCACCAGGCATAGCAAAATAGAAGAGTACTTTTTTTTCCACCAATTTTATTTTGAATTTAAAGAAATAGTTCTATCACGCGGCGATCATCAATAACAAGCTTAGTTTTGTCTCAACATAATTCTAAACGGAGAATTTCATAATAGGGTCCAAATTTAAGAAAACCTATCACTATAACACCTAAAATTTCAACCTTCTCAAATCAAGACCCAATTTTTATTCTTTTCTCAAATTGGGCCCTCCCCCAAATTTTGGGTTCTCACTTCAAGATCCAAAATTTCAACATTCTCAAATCAAGACCCAATTTTTATTTTTTTGTCAAATCGGGCTCTCCCCTAAATTTTAGGTTCTCATTCTAGGTTTTAGAATTTAACAAAAAGAGAAATATTAGTGTAATTTATCACGTCAGTCACAAAAAATATTTTTCTTCCTCTTTTCGCTTTTTTCGCTCGTTCTTTTTTTTCCTACTTCATACTTATAGTCAATTTTGTTTAATGTGCAGATAACGAGAGATCGTACATCTAAATGCATGAAACTAACAAGATGAAAAAAATAGTAATTAGTTTACTAAAAAAATAAGATATCCAAATTATGAATGAAAAAGTAGTAAAATATTTTTTGGTTACTACAAAAAATAAGATAGTCAAAATATGATTGAATTTTAAAGTTTAAAACAAGTATCGATTAGGAAAAATGGGATGAGCGAAAAAATGAAAGAGAAAGAAAAATATTTTTGTGGTGGCGTGATAGATTACATTAGCATTTCTCTTTTTATTAAATTTTAAAACACAAGTGAGAAGAAAATTTTTGGGGAGGGCCCGATTTGAGAAAAAATAAAAATCGGGTCTTGATTTGAGAAGATTGAAATTTTGGGTCTCAAGTGAGAACCCAAAATTTGAGAGAACCTAATTTGAGAGAAAAATAAAAATTAGTCTTGATTTGAGAAGGTTGAAATTTTGGGTCTTGAAGTGATATATTTTCTTAAATTTGGATCCTATTAAATTCTCCCAATTATAAACACATTGGCCGGCTATAATAATGCGATGTGTTTGGAGGTCCATTACCCATATTTCAACACGTCCACAGAGTTGACCCCTCTCACCATCTCCCCGCGCAAAACAAGTTCAACTCTTCATTCCCAATTTCACCCAACCAATCAACAAACCCCAAAAAAACAAACAACAATCAACCAACAAATCAAAAAACAAACAGAATACAAAAGAGAACAAACAACAAACAATCAGGCTTCCATTCCAGGGGCCACTGAAAACGGAACAAATGAGGCTATGGAAGAGGGCCTCCGGCTTGTTAAAAGACCAAAATAGCCTCTGGCAGGCTAATCTTTCCGCCGGACCGCCCTCCGCAACCCCGACATCGAGAAAGCCGTCATCCGCGCCACCACACACTACGATCTATCGTTCGACACTCGAAATGTCGATCGCGTCTGCGAGTGGCTCCGTCTCTCGCCGTTCAATCTCAAGCCGATCCTCTGGTCCGTCTCCAATCGCATGGAGAAGACGAGGAATTGGGTGGTGGCTTTGAAAGGCTTGTACCTCATGCATAGCATCGCGAACTCCAAAATCGCGTGTGTTAGGAGGATCGGACGGTTGCCGTTCGATCTGTCCAATTTCAACGACGGACACGCGCGCCAGGCGAAGACGTGGCCGTTCAATTCGTTTGTTAGGGCTTATTACGCGTTTCTCGACCAGAAATCGACGGTCGTTTTCCAGACCGCGGCGGAGGAGAAATCCGCCGGGGAGGGTTTCTCGATTAGGCAGGAGCTCGTGCTTTTGCAGAAATTGCAGTCGTTGATTGATTTGTTGATGCAGATCAGGCCGCAGGGGAGAGCGGTTTTTGTTCCCCTGATTCTTCATGTGATGGATGGGATTATCATCGAGATCTATGATCTGTACAGCAGGATTTGCAGGGGGATTGCGATTGTGTTGATGAATATTTACTCTGGTGGTAAAGCTGAAGCAACAATGGCGCTCAATGTTGTGCAGAAGGCAACTCAGCAGGGGGAAGATCTTACATTATACTTTGAATTCTGTCAAGAGATTGGAGTTGTCAATGCATCTGAATTTCCGGTTATCGATCGGATTCCAGACGAGGGATTCAGGAACTCGAGCAGATAATCAAGAGTTTTACGGATGTAAATCAAGCGTGGACGGATCGGAAGATAACAACGAGGAGGAGAAAGCCATTGTTGTGAGAGAGGCTGAGATGAATAATAACAATAATAACAATAATAATCAAAAGCAGAATCTCCACAACGACGAGTTGAGGACGATTATCACTGATAATTGGGAGAAATTTGATGAAGATTTCGGTTCGAAAAATCCATTTGCAAGCCCAAATTTGATGATTACTTATGAACAAGGCAGCAAAACCAAGAACCGCCGGATTTGATCAGCTTCTTGTAGCTAGATTGGTAATAATTATAATCATTCTCTTTAACTATATCTTGATTCATTCATTGAGAAAACAAATTTACAAGAAACAGAGTTAGAATAGATGTGAAAATTGCACCATGTTGCGGAATGTTTTTCTGAGGGAGATTTTGTTTGGTTTTTTTCCTGTTCTCTCTGTTTCATAGATTCTGTAATATGGAATCTATGAAAAGTATATATACAAGATGAAAATCTGATTCATAAGCATTATGGTTTACTTTGAAGATGATAAATTTCATTGCTTAAGAATTTAAGCTTATTGGTTTAGTGTAAGTCTCATGTCATTGTCTCTCACTGGGATTAAAATTCTCAAATTCATGAGACGGAACCTACCCATGCAAAGTTAGATCTAAATTTAAGTGGGTTAGCTAATATGGATCGCCTCACAAAATTAAATCCATGGTGACCATCATCATCCATATGAGTTTTGGTCATTACAAGTATGGGCCACTTCTTTTCAGTAAGTGCTTTCTTAACAATTAATTGGGATTTTAGTGCCTTAGTTCAAAATGGTCCTTTCTTTTTTATTTAACCTGTTATTTAGATAAATTTGCGGAAGATCTTATACATTGAAATGGGTGCAACATATTTTGATTACACTGGTTATTGGAGTATAGGTATAGGTATTTTTAACCAATCATCTTTTCATGCTTCAGTGTCTTGAATGGAATAAAAAAAACAAAATTTAAAAAAAATGAGTTGTGGGGTATTTATTGAAAAATCAAGAATTACAAAATTACACAAACTATCTCGAGGTTTGATTGATCATACACTTTATCCCCATCATAATGAAAAATACTATGAACACCCCGTACATTTATAAATATATTACAATTATCCATCTAAAATGTAATCAAACCTTAGAGATGTTTCTGTAATTTTAAAACTTTTTAAATTTTCACTAGTAGTCATCCATCTCTGCCTTGTGTCTCATTTTCATCCCTATGAGAGCAAAAGGATTTTATTGTTCGATGTATTTTTGATTGAAATGTCGACTATCCTTTTATTTTTCATAAAAGTAAGATTTGAAGACTCAAATCTATTATTTCAATTTTCAACCATATGCATTATCCTAACATATAACCAATCATTATTTCCATCCTTTCCAACTCAATTAATTTTAGTGGGACTACCACAACTATTTTGTATTTATATCTAATTACTATATTACAACTTTCAAACTATGCCAATTTGGAATGACCTTTCAAGTCATCATTAAATTGTGTCACAACTAAACTAAATACTCTGAATAAATCCTACCACTATCATTTCACAAATTATCACATATATGAATTTCTTTTTTTTTTTTAACAAGAAAATTAATTTGATTAATTCAAACTAGTAATACATCAATAGAAACTCATAAACAAATCTGTTAAAAATCATAATAAGTGAAACTATGAAGGATCAATAACATGTAGATTAAAATATCTAAATATTTTAGATATGTATAGGTTTATGATTTTGTAGGCTTTACGGTTTTGATCTTTGTTATCCAGTTGTAAAGTTCTTCTATTTAATGAAATTGTTTGTTTCTAAAAAAAGAACATGTAGATTAATAACAAAACTCGGCTTAATGACTACAACTTTGAAAAATCTACAATGAATAGAATACCCATTATTTCAGTTTTATAACATGTTGAAAACCACAATATGATTTGTTATCTCGTCAGACGAAAATTTGTCCATCAGATCAATCGCTCGAACAAGAAAAAAATACCGCACCAAGACGACGACAAACCAAATGTTGCACCAAGACGGTGACAAACCGAATGCCACTTCAAGACGACAAAATCACAAACAAAATAACATAGATCTATGTGGGAAACCACTTATTTAGAAAATAATTTCATAAAAAAATGTAGATAAGGTGATTTCATGCAAAATATGACGAAAAATTATTCCTTAGATGAACGATAAGAAAAAGAAGCAAAAGAGAGATAGTTGGCAAAAAAGAAGGCTATGGTTTTTAGAGAGAGTGAGCTTAATTAAGCACTCACTTTCACTTATATATATGAAATTCTAAAAACTCCCTTAAAAAAAGAAATTCTAATTATATCTGCTTAAAATTCATTTCAATCAAATACATTTTCATTTCTAAACTCAATAATATCATAATCATCATTAATCCAAATTCTAATATAATTTCGCACGAAAACTAATACAAAACTAAATTCTCTACATAAATATATTAAAATTGGAAATAGTCATTGAAAAGTGGAGGTGCCAAATGGCCCCTAAAAGCACGGGCAGGGCTTCAATTTTGGAGGGTCAAAAGGGTCCGAGCTTATTTGGCCCGAGAAGACTTTTTATGTGGATTTTCATGATTTGGACTGGACTTAGGCCTAAAAAATAGCGGTCCGGCCCAACACAATTCTCTTTAGCCTGACGAGTTAGCACTGGTCCGGTCTATTTGACAACTTTATTGAAAAGAGAACCATACAACCTATACAACCTCTATTGTCTTGTTCATGAAAAACACCCCAAATTTGATTTTATCTAGGACAAGAATGGCAGGCTGAGTCCAGGACGAGTTTAGCTAAACTCGGGACCAGCTCCACAAAGAGGAAATAGGACTTGGGACCTGTTCCGCCCCGCCTTGGATCCGGAACCCGGCGGGTCCAACTCACTAGACCCGCCAAAGAAGAATTTTTATTGATAAACACGTACAATTAAAATATCTCACTGCTCAAAGTTTAAAAGAGGCCCTCATTCAACAATTTTCACTCATTAGTCTACTGACTCATGAATTTAATAACTTCATAAATTAAAGGCCCCACGCAAGTTAATTAAAATAAACTATGTTGGATTTTTTGTTTTGGTAAAATGGGTGTTGACCCGATTTTGATCAAATAATTAAGTGGTTTCCATTAGTGAAAAATGGAATTAAATTATCTGTAAAAATTCTACTAAGCTGAGTAGATGAGAATATCATTTGGAATTTCTCAAAACCAATTCCGGGTGAATGAGAAAATAATGCTAGAAGTTAGCCACTTAATACAAGAAAATTGTATGGAAAATGGGAAATATG